>JAOEHT020097656.1:0-12975 GCA_025448195.2 Parazoanthus atlanticus | reverse complement strand
CCAAACCCAGGGGAATTTTGACATTTTGAAAGATTGGTGGTCAAAATTCCCACCCTGGCGTACTCGCAAACTTCAAAATCCCTGCCCTGGGGAAATCCAAAGAGTACACGTAAGATTTATTTCACCTGACTTTAATTGACCACACAATTACTATAATAGCCCTTTTATACACAGTTTAATAATCCAGGTATTTTTCCAGTAGTCTTTTTTAAAAATAGTCATTCCATGTTCAAGTGCCATTCAATGAGCTCCATTTGGGCATGTAATTTTTCCAGTACTCTGAAAGCTAGTTGTCTACATTTAATTAAGGAACCAGAACATTTTTACCTGAAAATAATATAATGCACATTTTCTATGAATGATTGCACGTTGGAAGGACAGATTGACGTTGGATTCTGCAACTTACCTCACGATCACTTGGCGACGACGCCATCTTGCAAATAGAAGACACGTGTTTAGACTGGTTTCCAGGCTTTAACTCCTCCAAAATCCAAGATGGTGGACATGTCAAACTTCCCACCCATGTTCACCCGTCCACGGGCAGCCACGAATCGTCAAAATGTCGCACCTGGGGACAATAAAGTGTGTCAAAAACTGGGAGTTACCCCACCCCCCGCCAGGGGGAAGACATTGATAGGTGCACTAAGTCATTAATCCATATACTAGGAATTTTTTTAGTAAGTATCTTTTTGTTTGGGTACCAAAAGTAGAACGATAAGATAAATTCCACATCTTCAATTTCCCGAATAAAATCCCTAAAATAGCCCTATTTTCCAACCGTTCATCCCTAAAAATCCCTTTCCAATTTCTTTTCCCTAAATATTGTCACACGGTGGCCGACAAGCCTGGTAACATCATCTCAATTCCTAGGGCCAATGTCTTTCATTGCAGCTGCTCAGGAAACATCAGCCAGGAACGTTCCTGAACATTCTGTTGTCTCTACATGACCGTGGTCACATGATGCTGGACACGATACTGGGTCTGTTGGAGGTAAGGGAGATCACCAGCACCGAACAAGTCCACACAAAATGGTTATCCAAGCTAGTGCATGTACGAATTATCAGACCGACAGGCATTCTAATCTTTCAAATTAAGAGACAAATGCAAGCTTCTGGAACTTTGCCGTAATACTCCGAAACTGAGCTGAATAAATGCTCCAGGATAAAATGACTATTAAATGTCCAAATTCTGTAACTTTTTATGCTTCTTTCTTTCACGTACAAGGCAAGCTAATTTATCCAAAAGAAGTGCGCGCCTGCACGAAAAATGGCGGGAAAACATGACGGCCACCCCAAACCAGCCAAGCAATGGCGGGAAACAGAGGAGCGGGCACGAAGAGACAAACTGCACAGCTAATTATTATCTGCACCAGACTGTCTGTATGGGGATTTGACATTTTTCTTGTTCGATGGGTTGGGAATTTGACATAATGATTTCCCGGGATCGGTCCCCCCTCGGGGTTTACATTGATAGATGCATCAGAGCTGATGGAACGGCCCACGTTAGAAAGAATCACCTACCTTATTATTTCAGCCTAGTGATTAAATACTTGCTTCGAAACTTGACACAGTCAATACAACCAGAGACATTGGGAGATTTAGTTTTTACCCGGAGGGGCTTATAACCGCGAGAGGCTAATACGGGGTATTTACTGTATGTTATTGTATTCCCCCGGAGTTTTTTTTCTTTTGGTATTTTTGAAATATAGCTGTCTTGTGATTCATTGCTAGTAAGAGAGTTCTGAGTGTAATAGATTTTGGCTGTTGAAAACGTTTTAGGTCAATAAACCTGATGTGCGCTACAACACCCAGGCCGTTGAGTTTCTAGAGGCTGTTCTAAATGGTAAGACATTTTAAGATTTCTATCCCGTAACAAAAGCAGATCAATTTTATGGGCCATGTCAAGTCATGTATGTTCAGCGGTTCATTCTTTGTTGGTTAAAGAAGTGTTTTGAAATGTTGTGTCCTTCTTTCTTTCCCTTTCCCCCAATTAAATTTTGTTTAAAACTGTGTTCATTTCTACTTTTTCTTTTCAGAAAACTCTAGAAAGGACTCTTTTAGCATGGCAGTGGTGAGTAGCAGACGAAATGCTGGAATAACGCTCCTATAAATACGCTCTGTTGCCAAATCAAACTGGTTCAACAACCTTTACCTGAGGGAGGTTGGGAGAATTGGCAAAACAGACACAGAATCAACGTTCTGTTTTAGCCTTTCTTACCATCTTATTGATACTGTATGGTACCAGATGTTGCCAATCATGTCCACTGCACTTTGAGATTTTGGCTTTTTCACTGGTTTTTTTTTTATGAAATGGATTAAAAAATCTTTACAAGTAAACGCAAAGTTTCAAAATTTTATTAGACCAGTTTTCAATGCTTGAGCTAATCTGCAATTTGTTACTCAACAAAACTCCATGGCAATTGTTATAAAGATAAATGTTTGGTTGTAAGCCTGTAGTGGTGGATATTCGAATCAATTTGCTACCTCCAATGCTCTGACAGACTAATAAATTCAAATGTGCTTCAGCAAGTTGATTTCTTGCTGCTCAGTTTGGCCGAGAGGAACTAACAACAATTTTCCGTACAAGGGAAAAGTTTGTAACCATTTTGCGTTGATTTTCAGGTGAAGCTGTGTGATATTTACATCCAGCGGCTGGTTGATCCGCAACCTGCACAAAGACGACCCGCGCCCAAATCTTCTCACCAACATATTGTAAGTAAGCCATTCTTTGTTATCTTCTAATTTACTTAAATTTATATACTTGCTACAAGTCGACTCGCCAAGTCAGTAGTAAATAGACAAAAACGAGCATATTGTGATTTGGTCCGAAGTCCAGGAACTTTAACAGTTTTGTCACTCTGTACCTTTACATGCCGACATTTTGTACATTTTACCCTATAAAGGATACTGCTTACCCAACAGTTAAACCTATAGAACTGATTTTAATGGACCAAGGAAATAGACTGACTGGTCTTCTCTAGGTTTTGGGTTTTGTCAAGTCTTACCTTGTCTTTCGGCCAACGGAAACGCTCATTTTTTCATCGTATTACGTAAGATTCATACTTGTTATTGCTAGTTGTATCTTCACAATCAAGCAGTTTTTGCTGTAAGAATAACTGTTTTCTTGTGGGTATATATTCAAAGTTTGGCTTAAGCTGACACTCCAACCTTCTGTGCTCTTAAGAAAAATTTGTTAGACCAAACATAATAGCAGTCTGAACAAACCATCAACCCATGACTTGGATCAACCTATTTTGGTTTTTCTATGGTTAAAGTTTTCAAATCTTGAAACTTTTTTATATTTTTAAAAACTTGTAGAATATGTTGCCATGTCAAGGTCTTTAAGTATATTTGTTTTTTATATAATTATTATGTTTTACTGTTTCCCTGTAGCCAAAGGGAAATGGCCATTTTGCTTCACGGTTCTTGTGGTTAGACAAACTTCCTCCATTTGAAGGTCAGTACGTAAATGCTGTGTTTTCAGTAGCGAAGAAAACTGTTCTTGAGCGCAAGCAGCAGAAATTAGTTGCTGATGGTTCCTGATGGTCAGTAGTAGTAGTAGTAGTAATAGTAGTAGTAGTAGTAGTAGTAGTAGTAGTAATAGTAGTAGTAGTAATAGTAGTAGTAGTAATAATAATAATAATAATATTTCACAATTCGCTTTGTAGCGCGATGATCTTACAAATAAACGCCATTATTATTATTAGTAGTAGTAGCCTCCACTTCAGATTGACAACTTTTAGATGTCCGACTTGCATACGTCCCCATTATAAACATGTTTTGTTTGATTTTTAATGAGCTGTATCGATAATCTGAATCTGTATTTCAATACATAGGCTTCCTAACTGTACCAGAGTCGCATTCTTCTTCGAAAATACAATTATTTCGCGGATGCACCGCCGTAAAGACTACAATACAATACAATTACCTACAAATCGATAGCTCATTTCAGCTTGGTAAACATCTAGCAAATGTACTGAGCTTTTGCTTCTCACTAGGCAGTACTGTGTTCTCTTCCTAACCAAATCAATGCCGCTCAGATATCAAACGAAAACATTTCCTTAAAACGTATATGTTATGAAAATACTGTGCAGGCAGATGTATTATTATCAGTGGTGTCAATTCAGAAAATAGGTTGCATAATTGTTGCTCTATGTTTTCGACCCATTTGGCGGCTTGTACAAACATTATTACAGCTTGGCTCAAACGTTTTAGCATTTGAAGTCGGTCTTTATGGTTGCTGGCTAATGAAGGAGCCTTATGTATCGTAAACGCAATGCTAACGTCACAGTAAAACACAAAGTATAAACTATAACACTATAAACAGCAGCAGATGTAACGTGCATTGTGTACGCTACCGGCAAAGAAGACAAAGTACCGGTTTACTAATTAAATGCATGGGGAAATGATAAGAAATACTGATTTTCAAAACAAAAAATTCTACGCTTTAACGTATATCGTAATTATTTTTAAATATGGTGTTTTATTTACGATTCTGCTTTGAGAAAAGGTGTCATTTATTCCCGCATAAGTTCAATTTTATTTTTTGTTTTCCAATTTTATTTTTTGTTTTCCATTTTTTTTTTCGACGCTTTTGAGCCACCGTACATTCAGGAATAACTCAAGGAAATTGTTTATAGATCGTTCTAAGAAACTGAATTACTAGAAATCTGCATGCTTTTTCTCGTACTCTGACGAATTACAAACTACCTCATGGCCTCATTCGACTCTGGTATTAGCAGTTCATAAATGAACGGCCAAGCGCAATAATATTATATTAAAGCTGAAAAAGTAATATTTGAATAAAGCAATATTTGAACGTTAAATTAATGAATAAAAATGAGAAATCACAAAGAAAATAGTTACATTATGGTTAAAATATAATACAATTCAAAAGTTTATGAATATATCTATTTCTCATAACTAGGAATATGTTTTAATAATTAACCTATATAATAGAAAGTATTCTGAATAACTGATTTCCCAACTTTCCACTATTAACTGATCTGAGCATATTCCATGAGTTACTAAGGGTTTTTTTTTAAAGCTATTTTGATTAGAAATTTTAAAAGCAAACTTGAAGTTTAGAAAGTTCTCACACAGGTCACTTCCATTAAAACAAAGAGTCCTGATATTATTTCTGTATCATTTGGCCGCCTCCAATTTTATTTAAAAAGCAATGGTCGCAAGTCTTCATTAGGACTGTCAAAATTTGCCATCTGCTCTCATAAACTTTATAATATCACTGAATAGTGCTATGCAAATAGTAGGGGTTGGCCGATGCAAAACTACCTTTGTTGTTGTTGTTGAAACGCTCAGATCCCACGGTATAGTCGAGAAAACGCCATTGTTTTGTGCTACGGTACAGAAAAATTACACTACTAAATTTATGGACATTCTTTTCGATACAGTTTTCCAATTTGTTCCTCAATATCTTTGGAAATTTCAAAAAAAGCAAAAAAAAATGTAAACTGAAAGAGTTACACGTCTTTTTTACGCTATGTTTTCAAGACAGAAGAGAAAACATAGTGAAAAGAACAGCTGTTTGTAGTTGCCAGTTGTGGCAGTTTGCCGTTCATTAATTTATTCCAAACTAATTCGCGTTCTTTTGACTCTGTTTTCAGCCCATGCAATAATCACACAGGAGCCGATACAGACATTCATGAACAATAACTCACCGCAAAAATCTAATAAGATAGCGGATTTGACCGAAAGTGCCAGAAAGGATGTGAGTTTGGCTAAAGTCACAATATATTTTAAAAGGTTTTTCTGCAACGTTCAACTCAAGCGCGAGACAAATAACGGAGGTTTTGTCTTACATTTGCAAATTTATGCAAGTGTCAATCAATTTGCCAAGCAGCTCTGACGTCAATGAGAACAACTGACATATTTCGTCGGGTCTGGAAAATATGTAGGCTGTTATCATTTGGGCTGCGAGAGTTGGGGGAAAAATTGAACGTCCAATCCTCTTGGTGCTGGGAAACATAGTCGCTGGGGCTGGAATTTATCACAAATTGGTTTGTGAAAGGATTTTTTTGCCATGGCTGTGCACATGGCACCGTCGAATGGCGGTATCGTTCGCCCACCGCGGCCGCAGCGCTGCAGCAGTAGTGGAGGACCGAAATTTAAACTTATACACGAAGGAGACATCCAAGTTTGTCGTTTGAACCACAGTCGTACATTAATCAGCAAGGTTTTGAGCTCCAAGTTTCTCAGAAGATGGGAGGCACACCATATTTATCTCGGAGATTTTCAATTGTATTCGGCAACGGTGAGTGAGCGTACATTATTATTATTGTTGTTGATGTTGTTGTTCTGTGAGTCACTGTACGAACAAAAAATTCGTAATCAGCTCTCAGGCACCGGTTGGGCGCCATATTTTAGGGCTGTTGCCAGGAAAATGCTGATTTCAATGCCATTTTGACTATTGCGTTGTATAAAAAGCGTTTCGCTCTTTCTTCATAAATGTCTTTGTTCAAAGCTGAGTTTTCTCTTTTCATAACTTGGTGATAAAAACTTGTATATAGCGCGCGAAATCCCATCGGTAGCGAAGTCGAAAGTAAAGAACAATGTTTCCTGAACCGAAATATAGCACTAGTTCCTTTGTGAAAGCTAGCAACGTCATTTGTTCATTACTGCCTTTAATGTTGAGAACAGAGAGAAAAATAGTGGAATTCGTCTCTCCGTTGCAGCTGCGATCACGGGTGAAACTTGAATAAATCAGCGATATGGTGCTTTAATTTCGTGAGTTGCGATGGTTCATTTTAACTGGGTTTTCATGAAACAGATTTCTTAATTTTTACGACTACTGAAATATTTTATGAGGGAACATTTCTGCGTATGTTATAAGCTGTAGAAGAAACTATAATTTAACCTCGTTGGTTTCTGATTTTATATCGAATACACTCGAATGATTTGTCAGCTGGTCCGTAATCGAGCCTCATCTTAGCATAGTTGCTGGTACTACCCGAAGAAATCTATTTGGAGAGCCGCATAACAGGTACTCATTTTCTTTTGGCCGTCGATTTGGGCAGTAATTTTTATGAAATCCTAATTTAACACTTCTTAAATTGGGTTGCTACGCAGCTAGCTTTTCCATCCTTAGAAATTTGAAAACAATTTAACCTATTGATGGAAAGTCACAGCATAAATTGTTTTTATGCTTGACCATTGGACATTGGCAGCAGCGCTTTTGCTTTTCTTAGAAAAAATGAGAAACACGATTTCGCCATACCTAGTCGCGTGGACCATAACAATTGATTGTACAATCGACGGAAAATCTAAACTGCGTTTTGTTTCAGAGTGTGAAGAAATATAATTTTTGTCGCGGTATTAAAAGGATTGACTTATTTTGCGTGGGTGAGTTGCGAAACGCCGCAAAAAATCGAATATGAAATTTACAACATAAACATTGCCGAATCAACTTCCCAGCAAGTTATATTAAAACAAAAGTAAGCAAAACCCAACTTGTATTGACCGGTTAGTGAGTGCGTGTATAGTTTAATTTAAAAGAACACTAATTGCGCTTCGTATGGAAAGAAAGGTTTTCCGCTTTTCATGCATCAATCAATGGAAGACTGGACCGGGTATTAGAAGTTTACGTGATATTTTGAAATTCGAACTCCAAGCTATTAGTCGTGCTTCGATGCGCATCATTCGAGCGATCTTTGTTTTTCAAGTCACGATTTCCTTGTTTTGACGAAAACCTTTACGTTTGATTTGAATATAGTTTAACTTACCTGCGAGGGGTAAATCTTCCGCTTATGTTGTCGCCTTCTCAGTTCGACATTTTGACTGCTGATTTCTTGTAGATTTCTTCAGGCCTGTTCAATTTTAACCGAAGGCATTGTAGACAAATACCTCTGCCACCGGCACCGGAGTTTTTGGATCATCGTCATTTCACAATCCAAAATATTAGCAATTACACGTTAGAGAGTTGTTAATATACGGTAAACATATCGCTTTAAACCACGGTAATATTTTCCTTGATTTTTAATAAAAGGTAAAGGACTTTAATCTCTATAATGTTCTATTTAGTATTTTCATGTTGCCATTAACATTAAGGTACTTAAACCTTGCTTGGGGTTTAAAATTTGTGGTTCAGGTTGATATGACCGTTTGATTGACATCTCAGTAGAGTCTGCCAGTTTCTGTGACTCCTATATTTTTTTATATTGTTGTTTATTTTTTGTGAAAAAAGATTATAATCTACTTTTATTCTTCTTTTCTAATAAGAATTTGTATAATTGGCGAGGGTAGTGGATGCACATGAGTCATGAAAATACAGTTTATATCTACATGTATCTGATCTTGAACAAACTGTGCTGTTGACTGTTGTCATAAATGTGCTCTTTTTTAAAAAAATGTTACTCTACCTTCCATGGAACACAAGTAAATAAAATTACCAACTCGACTGAGGGAGTGAGCATTTTCTTGCTGGATAAAATATATTTTAATAAGTAAACTAGATGAATCAATTTTCAAAATTTGTCTGATCTGCATATATTTAGACATGTTTCATTATATAGTCATATTATTCTGTAGTTTTATATTCCCAGCATGTAAAAATAATCATTCCCTCCAAAGCGCTTCTATGGCTCAACAAGTAATAAGCATTGTGAGGAACTGCATGACCTGCAGGGCCAGTAGAGCTTCTTAGATAATTATATAAACACAGTTTGACCCAGCCTGAAGGTCTGCTCATGCAAGTTGCATCTGAAGTTTTTTGTTCATGCAGCTAACCGCCACTTTAGCTGTCATGTAATTAGACTATTGGTAGTAAACAATTCACTGGTTTCTTTAGTCACACAGTAAAATATGGCCCCTTAAATATTAATCTAAAGTTTTATTATTTTTATTGTTATTGTAATTATTATTCTACTAGAAATATTAGCAATAAAATATAGAACAAGGTTGTGATGTCATGAAGATGTCGAAACATCATTCTATATTTTTATCGCCAATATTTCTAGTAAAATGTTTAACAAAATCTTCAGTTATCCATATAATTATTATCTTTATTATTATTATTATTATTATTATTATTGTCATAATATTTTGTTTTGTAAAAATAATGTAACTATATAAATATGGCCAAAAAGTTTGTCAAAAGACCAAACGTTTTCATCTATGGGACATTGTCAGATGAGTTGAAGATGTCTCACGGATGAAAAGGATCAGTCAACTTTTAACAAACTTTTACAGTCATATTCCTAACATTCATATACATTATTATAATTATTTTATTAATATTATTATTATTATTATATTTGTTACTTTTATAATTATAATAATAATTATTATTATTTATATTATTGTCATAATATTTGGTTTGCAGAAAATGTAACTATATGAATATGGCAAAAGTTGACCAAATGTTGTCATCTGTGAGAAATCATCAGACAAACTGAAAATGTCTCGTGAATGAAAGGATTAGTCAATTTTTAACAAACTTTTCATAGCCATATTCATATGTATTACTATTATTGTCACTATTATTATTATTAATCCTAATATTGTTATTAATTATTATTATTATTGTTGTTGAGCATGATGACAGACACAATTCATTATTAACTAAATTATTTGTAAGTATACCAAGTGTGTGTCTGTCCCTCATATAGATCTACAGGCGCTCTTTGCACATTTCTAGAAACATTTTATTCTTTTATTTCTTTATGATTGAATATTAAATTATTCTCAAGTTACTAACAATAATAATAATAATAACATTAATAGATACAATCGTCTATATATGAACCATTTCAATAAACGAGATTATCATGCTAAATTTGAAGCATATAAATTATATATGTCTTAATGTAATAAAATTTTACCTTTAAGCAAATAGAACCTGATGAAGAAATCTACCAGTTTTGACTTGAATCAGCTTGAGATTTCCCAGAACTGATATTTGGTTTGTTGCTAAATAAATATAACATGTTGTGTATGGTTTATTTTGATGACTTTATATTCAAACTGTATAAATTTTTATGGTTAAAACTATAGTTACAAGTTTAAAACACATAATGGCTCCGCCAGGAGCCCAATATTTTAATAAATGAAAGACTTAAATTCAAGTAAAAGAAGTCAATAATTGTTGTAAGTAAAAGTTAACCTCGTACTCAGATCAATATTCCTCAATTTAAATGGGAAAAAGTCCAAAAGCAAATTAAGATGTAAGCAAATTTTGTTTTGTATATATAGGCTTTTGAAAGAGTTGAAGCTTTAATTTGGCCAATTAAATCTGCTCTTGATTTTTTATGTCTCCAACGAGATTCCCTTCTTTTTTCCTGATGATTTTGGCTCAGGGGCCTGTTGTATAAAGCTTTGCGATGGACATTCACTCTTAGTCAGACATTGTTGCATAGGATTTCCTAATGTTTATATAATGTCTGACATTAGACTAACTTCCGACAAACCACTTTTGTGCAACAGGACCCTGATGCTTAAAGCTCTGTTTATACTGTAATAAAAAATTATGTCTGAGAATATCAACTATCATGGCAAAAAGTATAGCATAATCATTAAACTGTAATTTTTTTTAAACTAGTATTTCGATAATGAACTGAAACTATAAGCTAAGTATCACTAACTGAATTAAGCCAAAAAATAAAATATTTCAAAACAAAAACTGAGAGGAAAACCTGGAGTCAACAGAAGTTATGTGATCAGTGTACTTGGACTACAGGTGTTTGCAGAGATGCCAACCCTCGAAGTTCAAAATGCAGGAGATTTCTTGGGGGCTAGAACTCTTATTGTGTCGACCGTTAAAGTGGGTTTGCAGCGGAAAATTGGCACGAATTTTCTATCATGCATGCTTATTGGCTCATATCCCATCCAATCAGAACACTGCTTATGTTGCATTGTCCTTCAGCGAAGAAGAAATCAGGAACAAACCGAAATGAACAGCATGTTGTTGTTGTATACTTTTTATTTATCTAAATTTTCTTTAAAAATGCGGGAGATTTCTGTAAAATGCGGGAGAGCGGGAGATCAAGGGAAAATGCGTAAGTCTCCTGCAAAATGCAGGAGAGTTGGCATCTCTGTGTTTGCTATAATTATATTTCAAAATAAATTGTGTCAAAGTTTTGACCAAATCTTCAAACTAATTAATTATAATAATAATTATTATTAATAATAATAATAATAATAAATTATATTTATTTATTGAACTCTATTCAAGTTTACTGAGTACAATTTGTATAAAGTTTCTTGTCACTCTTTCTCAAAATATATTTTAATTTCAAAGCACTCACAGAAAAGAACCACACATGAAAGACAAAATATAAACTGCAAAATAAATAAATGTACAGAAATCAGAAACTTTAAGTCGAAATAAAGAGTTCAAATGATGCTTTACTCACAAGTAATGGAAGTTTTCCACTTTGTTCCACTGTTCAATTGCAATAATTTATTCTCAGACAATTATTTATGGCAGATAGTTGATGTTTAATTCAAGCTTTTGAATGTCTCGACCTACATATCTGGTCAAGTCAAAAAAGCCTATATATATATATATATATATATATATACTGCCTTTAAGTAGCTAAAACCTGTGAAAAGTGACATCTTCTTCACTACTTTTTTTACAGGTTTTTTCATACGATTTTTTCACTAGTTGTTTCACAGGTTTTTCTAAAATTTCAACCTGAAAAACCTGTGAAAAACCTGTGAAAAGTGCCCTTTCCACAGGTTTTTCCATAGGGTTTTTTCAAAGCCTTTTAACAGGTTTTTTCACAGGTTATATTTCATAGCTTTTTCACAGGTTTTTTGACAAGTTTTTATGAAATTTAAACCTGTGAAAAACCTCTGAAAAGTGCCCTTTTCACAGGTTGTGTGGAGAAGAAAACCTGTAAAAAACCTGTGAAAATTCAGCTTTTTCACAAGTTTATTCACACTCAGGTAATTCACAGGTTTTTTCACAGGTTCCCCTCTAGTAATAATAATAAATAATAATAATTTATTATACTTCTTTTGCGCAATTATCAATATATAATTTTCAAGCAGTGTTAAGTTTAGCTTTCATGAATTGACAGTAAGTAAATCAGTTTGTTCTTAAGCATCAGTTGTTGGATCAAAACTTAAGCAGAAAAATCGCTTTCTCTTTCTTAGCTTGACAACACTTTCACAATTGTGACCACTTTAATGGGTTTTGTGCAATAATTCCTTTTTGAAGTAATGTTCCAGAATTTTCTTGCATTAACTAGACTGTAAGTGCTTATCAATATTAAGGATTTTGAACTTGGTGTAAGGTGACATTTCAAAAAATGAGTGTTTTCCAAATAAGAGATCTTACATATTAAATATTATAAGCCCACAATCTGAGCATAGTGAAATGATGAACTATTGATGAGAGACCCCAGTGGGAACTTGGGATAATAACTGATTGAAATGCTTGCCATGTCAAAAAATTATTATAAATAAAATACTATATGTCTAAAACAGCTTTAAACATGTTGCAAAACTTTGATTTTTTTTATTAAATCAAGTGTAATGTTATTGATGCGATGGTGGTACATTAATTCTTTTTGCATTATTTCAAGACTATGAGAGTTGTTTGATTGGTCACCTACAGCCACTGCATGTAACAGATAGTTTTATTTGAATATTTCCATCAGATTTTGTTAGTTAAAACAAGTTGAATTTGAGAACACAGTAGGTCACTGATGATAAACTAGTAAAAAATTATAAGTATTGCTCTGTAATATCAGTTGCAGACATCAAACAGCTGCTAGTTCCACAGTGTCTATTCAAGTCTTTCATTGTTTGAATGTCTAATATTCAAAAGACTCCACATGTGTCCTGTTCCCTTTGTGAATTTGTTAATGAAACTTGCTTCAAACACTTCTGGAAGCCTGTAAAAAAGATCATGGTTTTTGTCTTTTTAATATTTAATTAAATTGAATAGATTAAATAAATAACAATGTAAGTAAGCCTAGCTGGTATTCAAACGGTAATATATATACTTACAACT
>JAOEHT020097551.1:0-12975 GCA_025448195.2 Parazoanthus atlanticus | reverse complement strand
CATGCATGTATTTGCACATAAAGACACTTGAAAATTCTTCAACAAGCACACTTGCTCCGTATGCAAGACATACACAACTTTAACCTTCCCTTCCGATCAACAAACCCTTCTCTCCTGCTTAATAAACCCTTCTCTCCTGATTAATAAACCCTTCTCTACTGATTATTAAACCCTTCTCTTCTCATTTAATCCACCCTTTCCTCAGGACTAATAAAACTTCTCTCCTGATTGATACACCCTTTCCTTCTGATCAATAAACCCTTCTCTCCTGCTTACAGTAATAAACCCTTCTCTCCTGATTAACAAACCCTTCTCTGCTGATTAATAAACCCTTCCCTCCTGATTAATACACCCTTCCCTTCTGATCAACAAACCCTTCTCTCCTGCTTAAGAAACCCTTCTCTCCTGATTAAAAAACCCTTCTCTCCTGATTTTAAGCCGACAAATAACTTTTTCCCCGAAAAATCTTCGGAAATCTTTGATAATTATCGAAAAAGGTGTTGGATATTGGAAAATTTCGGAAAACGTTCGGAAATGTCAGAAATTGTCGAAATAGTTTGGAGAAAGCTTTTGACAATTTCGAAACATTTTTTTGAACTATTTTCAGAATTCTTCGGAAGGGTACCGTTGACAGCGAAACCAATGAAATTGCAGGATTCAGTAGGATCCCAACCAGCGTATAGCGTGCATAAAAAATATAGGTGAGGACAAAGTTCTCTTACCTGCCGTCTGGATTAGTTCAGGTTTCAATGAATTTCCACACCACGTGTTGAAAGTTGTAGCACACTTCTTCTCCAAGGGTTAGACTAAATTATCAGTACGACTTTCCAGGAAATCAGTCCAAGGCATGTGGTGCTTTTCCAAGGGCCTTCAACGCGAGAAAAGGTTGCTGAAATTTGTTACGATATAAACTATACCCTCTTACCAGTCACATATATAATGATGAACTATTATTATTATTATTATTATCATTATTATTATTATTATTATTATTATATTATTACTAAAAGGGTTATTTAATGAATGAATCAGTAGATTCTCTTTTTTTCAGAAGTTACATTTAATTCTATTTATGCAAATGATTGTAAACGAAAACATCTAACCCACCAACAAGACCTTTATCAATCACTTGTTCCAAGGTTCAATGCAATTTAATCCAATTTATTATCTACTTTGATACCGCAATTAAACACGATCCGCTTCAACAGTAGCCTTGTAACTGAAGAAACTTCCTTGCACGAAAACCGCACTATCCAATATAGAAACTTTGGCCTTGTCAAATTTGCTCTTCCTCAAACTCAGGAAAATTCAGTAGGATCACTGCATTTTACGTCTCGTGTAGGCTGTGTCTTCTTACAACGACTATAACACTATGTACGGGGCATGAACTCAATAACCCCCAGACTTAATTGTTAAACGTCTTTGAATACTAAAATAAACTGTTCAACAAATATCGACTCATTCTTTATTACGTCAAATATCCCCACCGCTATGCAAATATTATTATTTTGCCCGACTCAGAATGTCGCCAGCTGTTTTTTTTTTTATCAAACTTTATCTTCAGTTCTGGAAGTAATGCTCGGCGCAGTAGAGGTGTTTCTATACGCGGAGAGGTCGAGGATGTAACAGGCACAAAATGAGGCGATAATGACGACGTTCGGACGGTTAGTGGCGAGGTACTACGTGACATGCACGCGAGATGGTGAACATGAATAAAGCCTTGCAATAATCCTAAAAATAATGGCCAGATGTTTTCATTTCACATTTTTTATTACTTTTAAGCTAATGTTTTTGGAAGACGACATAATGGGGACAATATTGAGGCAAAGTTTTGAGGAATCTCATACTAGCTAGAGAAATAGCAACGAACGAAAACATACATATGCAATAAGATGATGAGAGATCGATGTGGGCAATATTTGCAGTTTACCACGAGACATGTCAACGAAACAGACAAACGATTGTGTTGATTGCCTATTACACTAGCCATCTTAATCATTTTGTACTAATTGAATGTAAACCTAGATGTTTGTAACACAATCCACTGACCTCTTAAATGACTAAAAAATCTCTCCCTGCTGAGACAGTTTCAATTTATCACCAATCAGTGAACCCATTTTAGGGATCTTGTAGAAAATGGATGTATTCCTACATGTTTGTAACACAATCCATTGATTTCTTAAATGACTAAAAAATCTCTCCCTGCTGAGACAGTTTCAATTCATCACAAATCAGTGAACCCATTTTAGGGATCTTGTAGAAAATGGATGCATCCTAGATGTTTGTAACACAATCCATTGATCTCTTTTAAGAGATTTAAAAATCAGCAAAAAACCCTTCCTCCTCTGAGACAATTTTATCACCAATCAATGACCCCATCTTAATCATCTTGTAGTAAATGTATGGAAACCTAGATGTTTGTAACACAATCCACTGACTTCTTAAATGAAGGAAAAACTTTCCCTTCTGATGTAGTTTATCACCAATCATTGACCCCATCTTAATCCTTTGTAATACATAGATGTAACCCTAGGTGTACTGTTTGTGACACAATCCTTTGACGTCTTCAATGACCATAAAATCCTCTCCCATCTGAGACAGTTTTATCACGAATCAATGACCCCATCTTAATCATCTGGTAGTAAATGAATGTAAACCGACATGTTTATAACACAACCCAATGACCTCTTAAATGTCAAAAAATCCTCCCATCTCTGAGACAGTTTTATCACCATTAAAGGACCCAAACTTTATCATCAAGTAGTAAATAGACGTAAACCTACATGTAGATGTTTGCAACACAATCCAATGACCTCTTAAATGACTAAGAAAAACCTCTCCGCTCTGAGATAGATTAATTACCATCAATGACCCGATCTTAATCATCTTGTAGTAAATGGATGTAAACCTAGATGTGTGTAACACAATCCAGTGACCTCTTGAACGACTAAGAAAAACCTCTCCCCTCTAAGACAGTTTTATCACCAATCAGTGACCCCATCTTAATCATCTTGTAGCAAATGGATGTAAACCTAGATGTTTCTAAATCAATCCAGTGACCTCTTAAATGACTAAGAAAAACCTTTCCCCTCTAAGACAGTTTTGTCACCAATCAGTGGCCCCATCTTAATCATCTTGTAGCAAATGGATGTAAACCTAGATGTTTCTAACACAATCCAGTGATTTCTTAAACGACTAAAAAACCTTCCCTCCTCTGAGACAGTTTTTTCACCAATCAACCACCTCTCCAATCAATGACCCCATCTTAATCATTTTGTACTAAAAGGCTGTAAACATAGACGTTTTAACCACGATCCACTGACATCTTTAATGACTAGCTAAAAAACCCTCTCCCTCCTAAGACAGTTTTATCACCAATCAATAACCCCATCTTAATCATCTTGTAGTAAATAGATGTAAATCTTCATATTTGTAACACAATCCACTCACCTCTTCAATGGCTAAAAACGCCTCTCCAATCTAAGATAGTTTTATCACCAATCAATGACCCCATCGTAATCATCTTGTAGTAAATGGATGTAAACCTAGATGTTTGTAACACAATCCACTGACTTCTTAAATGAAGAAAAAACTTTCCCTTCTGATGTAGTTTATCACCAATCATTGACCCCATCTTAATCCCTTGTAATACATGGATGTATCCCTAGGTGTACTGTTTGTGACACAATCCTTTGACGTCTTCAATGACCATAAAATCCTCTTCCATCTGAGACAGTTTTATCACGAATCAATGACCCCATCTTAATCATTTTGTACTAAAAGAATGTTAACCTAGATGCTTGTAACACAAATGACTGACCTCTTCAATGACTAAAAAAATTCCCTCCGCTGAGACGTTCTAATCATTTTGTAGTAAACAGATGTAAATCTACACATAGAGGTTTGTAACACAATCCTCTGACTTCTTAAAGGAATAAAAATCCTCTTCCATCTTAGACAGTTTTATCACCAATCAATGACCTCATCTTAATCATCTGGTAGTAAATGAATATAAACCTAGATGTTTGTAACACAATCAACTAACCTGTTAAATGACTAAGAAATCTCTCCCTGCTGAGACAGTTTCAATTTATTACCAATCAGTGAACCCATTTAGGGATCTTGTAGAAAATGGATGTAATCCTAGATGTTTGTAACACAATATATTGATATCTTAAATCACTAAAAAAACCTTCCTCCTCTGGGACAGTTTTATCACCAATCAATGACCCCATCTTAATTATCTTGTAGTAAATGGATGTAAACCTTCATATTTATAACACAATCAATATCCCCATCTTAATTATCTTGTAGTAAATGGATGTAAACCTTCATATTTATCACCAATCAATATCCCCATCTTAAGCATCTTGTAGTAAATGGATGTAAACTTAGATGTTTGTAATAAATCTACTGACTTCTTAAATGAAGAAAAAACTTTCCCTTCTGGTGTAGTTTTATCACCAATCATTGACCCCATCTTAATCCTTTGTAATACATGGATGTAACCCTAGGTGTACTGTTTGTAAGACAATCCACTGACCTATTAAATGACTAAGAAAAACCTCCCTGCTTTGAGACAGTTTTATCACCAATCAATGACCCCATCTTAATCTTTTGTAGTAAATAGAGATAAGCCTAGATGTTTGTAACACAATCCACTGACTTCTTAAGTGACCAAAAAATCGCAACTCTCAGACAGTCTTATCACCAATCAGTGACCCCATCTTAATCATTTTGTAGCATATGGATGTAAACCTACATGTAGTTGTTTGTAACACAATCCACTGAGTTCTTAAATGACAAGAAAGCCTCCCTCCTCTGTGACAGTTTTATCACCAATCAATAACACTATCTTAATCATCTGGTAGTAAATGGATGTAAAGCTAGATCTTTGTAACACAATCCATCGGCCTCTTAAATGACTAAAAAGCCTCCCAACTGTGAGATTCTTTTATCACCAATCAATGACCCCATCTTAATCATCTTGTAGTAAATGGATGTAAACCTAGATGTTTGTAACACAATCCAATGACCTTTTAAATGACTAAAAAACCTTTCCCTTCTGAGACAGTTTAATCACCAATCAATAGCTCCATTTTAATCATCTTGTATTAAATGGATGTAAAGGTAGATGTTTGTAACAGAAAATGTTGACTTCTTAAATGAATAAAAAACCTCTCCAGGCGCGTAGCCAGCATTTTTTTCGGGGGGTGCACCTCAAATTTGAGCGGACCTTGTGGCGGAACTTTTCGAACGGGTGGGGGGGTGCACGTGCACCCAGTGCACCCCCTGCCTATGCGCCTGCTCTCCAATCTGAGACAGTTTTATCACTAATGAGTGACTTCATCTTAATCATCTTGTAGCAAACAGACCTACATGTAACTCAAACCACTAGCATTTGGTTTTGTTTGGACAAATTGGAACTGTCTTTGGACAGAATACATGTAGATGTATAGCTAGAAAAGTTTCATTGATAATCACTGATACCATGTTAATCATCTTGTAGTACACAGACCTACATGTAACAAAATCTTGTGGCCAGCTTCTAATAAAAACCCAATTTCCGAATCTGAGAAGTTTTATCAAAAATTAGTGATACAATCTTTATTTGATCATCTTGTAGTAAACAGACCCATACTGTATGTAACAAAATCCAGTGGCACAGCATCTAATAAAAGCCCTCCCCAATCTGAGAACATAATTAACAATCAGTGATACAATGAACATAAATATCTTGTAGTAAACATACCTACTGTACACATAACAAAATCCAGTGGCCTACTCTGTAGCCTCTAACAAAAACCTTTCAGAATCTGAAAAGTTTTATCAACAATCAGTGATACATGTACCATCTTAAGTTCATCTTGTTGTAAACAGACCTACATGTAACACAATCCAGTGATCTAGCCTTTAAGGGGCCGCTTGTTTATGATCTGAGCAAACCGGGGACTGGCTAGATTGCTGGGGGGTCAGTTTTGAAAAATTAGTCTTTTGTTGGGGGGGGGGAGACATTTTCATAATAAATTATTTTGAAAGTATGGATGCAGAAAGACACTGACAAATGAATGTTTCTTCCCCATGCTGAGCTGAGCTACCTGTGCCCTAGTCCCGTGTGAGCATACGTTTCTATTAATACACTCCTTACAGCTAGACAGTCGATTTTTTTTAAAAGAAACAAATTAGACATTCACACTCTTACAAAATACAAATACAGATATGAAGTGTCATGATGCAAGCTGCAATCAATCATGACACATTGTAGTTAAACAATTTTTAAAGGGATCAATTGGTTCTTTAATTGTTGTGACCATCTCTTATCTACATGTATATTGGCCGGCTAGTGGAAACCATTAATGGCATTATAAAACTGGCTCGACACATCATGATTAAAAATAGAAATACTTACAATAGTTTGTGCATGTGCTGTATTGGTCAGAAAAGGCACCATATGTCAAACACACATGTACATGTATGTTAGAATACATTATTTTCGTGTGGTTAGGTCCAAAAATCAAAATGTCAGAAACATTATTTTATAGTTTGATTCTTCTATATTTCTCGTAGCTAATTCCATAAAAGACTGAATAATCGACCGTCAACGGTGTACACTTACACACACCCTAACAACCGCACATCTACACTGATTGAAATACCCCCTTTGTACATGCATGTAGATTATACATTTAGAAATAGAATACGATAGGCTTCAACAACGATGTGTACTGGCAACTATGTTACTTTTCGCTTTGACAAAAGGGTAATGACTTCACGAGATAGTTAGAGATTTTTAGAAATTTGACGGGAGTTTTAGGGAAAATATGGAGATTTTTAAAAGTACCAGATAGACTTTTAGGCAATTTTTCGGGATTTTTGTATCTAGGCCTAACACAGGTGAACACTTACCTTATCCCAGACTACAGCCGTATAACTCCATACGAAGACAGGCATGAACTGGTCCTCTATAGGTTTCAGGATAAATCCTTACAGTTGTTGTAACAAACGAATTTACAAACTTGTACTTTTTGACAGAGAAAACGTCTGTGTTACCTAGAATAACCTAGACGAGATATCGTAGAAAGGAATAATTAGTTAGGAGCAACTACTCTAAAGAACCATGCTGAGCCATTCAGATGTGGCACAACTTAAATCACCAATTTTCGCTGACTTTGCATATTTTAGTCCACAACTCACACTGGCAGATGCTGCGATCAAACTCTCCTGCCACCTTCCAGTGGCAAAAGCTGAAAACCAAAATTTGAATTCTCAAAGTTTAAGATGCCACTGTGAGTTTTGGACTAAATTATGCAAAGTTAAAGCAAGATAATGATTTGACTTGCCCCTCCATTGAGTAATATTTTAGAAAAGCAACTACAACGGCCAGGGGGTGGGGTCAAAATGACCCTCCCCCTCCAAGGTTTATCCGACCTAAATCCTGAAACTTGCAGCACCTGTAGTACAATTATAAACACATCTTTTGATGTTAATTGGTTGACGTCTTCATTTTCATTTTATACGAAAATAAATATGCAAATTAAATTATAAATCAGAAAACGGATTTTTTTGACAAAATTTGTTCTAATTTCTTCTTTTCTAATTTCTTCTTCGTTATTCTGCTATTTGAGGCTGTAAATACATGTTATCTACTAAGTTCAATAAAATTTGCTGCAATTTTGCTAAAATAAGATTATTGAAAAATCCAAGATGGCGGCCCAAGATGGCGGACATGTTGTGAAATGACTGTTGCCATAGCAACAGTTCTTAATTAAAACTTCATTGTTGCTATGGAAAATAATAAGCTAACCCAAAGCTTCTTACATGCCAAAGCTCGATTTTTTATGTGCAACGATTTGGAAGATCACGGGGAGGGGGGGGGTCCGATTGACCCCACCCCCCGGGGCTGATTTGTTGGTAAAAATAACTTTGCCGTGTAAGCATGAGAACATCGCAATGATATATTAGTTGCTCAGTCAGTTTCTGGAAATTTTTGTAGCCCAAGAGCGCTAATATATTCTACTCTAAGTAATACTGTAGACACTCTTTGTAACTCCGATACAGTAGATTTCGCTTTAGAAATGAATGACCACCTGAAGGTTAAAGCTATGTGGCTACCACATTTAGCGAACTAAGCGAGTTGGCTAAAACCACTAAATTTTAGTACTCGGTAAAATAAATATTAATTATCATATTCCCTTGTATTTACGTAGTACTGTTACTATTAGTAATTTTCGGAATATCGCTAAATATATAGTCGCTAAATTTTCATACAAAATCAAGAAATTTAGCTGCCGCTAACAAGAGTAACATGAAGCTATTAAAAAAAGACGAAAGGTATCTTAAAGGTTAAGAAATAATTTGGAGAAGCTGGGGTAAAAACGGCATCAAAAACATTTTGCTCAAAACTCTTGGTTAATTATACAAACCATTATTCAGGTGATTGATATTAAAGACAATTAGGTAAAACTCACTGCAGGATAAAAGCAATGATTTGCATATCTTCTCTGTGTTGTCTTGTGGCCAAGAATAAATAACATGTAAAATTAAAAGGAAAAATGTCATAATTAATCGTTTCTTTTAACTACTTTTTAGCTTTTAACAAATGGAACCAAAGACAAGATTTTCTGGTGTAAAAGTTACCTCTGTTCTCCGGTTTTCTTTGTAACCAATATACCGGTTTCGATATCTGTACCGCACCTCATACCGATCTGTATAACTTTGATAATAGAAACTGCCCTGTGTAGCAACCTGTGACGAGTTCCCAGCTCAATCTGTAGATAGGCATTACGATCGTTATATTTTGAACACCAGACCAACTTGCCGTTCAACCTTGCGTAATATGGGTATACATTCATTAGCCAGCCAGAAGCTGTGAAATTGTTGTCAGGAATCTTATAACGCTCCATACCCAAAGCCTGGCCACAATCTGAGGAGATACAAGGCATGAAATGATTTAAAGCAGTAAAATATAAAGTTAAGAAAGTAAGTCTGCAGAAAGAACAAACAAGTACAAGTTTTACTGTCAAAGTTTGATCATATTGTTTGTCTTCTCGGTTTGTTTTTTTCCTCGCATTTACTGAAAACGTTACTTAGAAAATACTGAAGTCCTGCTGGCGTACATAATATTTAGTACTCGAATATCATGCAATTATTGTATTGAAAAACTCCAAAACGAAAGCTTAACAACATTTAACAACTTCTCCTTTTTGAAAAAGCGAGGATATCTACACCAGCTGCTCTACACCAGCCCGCAAATGTAACCATGCCCACAAATGTAACACGTCAGAACTGAATCTCTTTCAAGTTAATTCAAGATAGTGCCGCAAAACTCAAGTCCTTGTTTGAACTGTTATTTTAGTTTGCACGTTTGAATCACACACAAACGTTTAACAATTATTAAATATTAGTATGTACTAATTAGGTGAATACCATTTTTGGCACGCACTGATTGGCTACCCAAACTTGGAATATCCAATTAATGTTAGCCAATAGCACTTTTTGCGCGCTCTGATCGGCTGCTCGAGCTCGCAATACCCACCGTACCACTGTTCCAAGCTTGCAATGCCTGATGCTCCAATAGATATGTCCCTGGTTCATTTTGTTAATGTTTTGGGGGTTGATATTCGAATTTTTGGTTATCAGAACCAGAAATTTGAAAATCAAAACCCAAAATGTTACCATTGACAGGCAATAAAATGCCCAAAAAATACCATTCTTCCCCCAAACCGGGGAAACCTTTGTAACTGCTGCATATGTAGCATTTGCCAACTCCTGAGAGTCGACCTGCGATGTATCTGTTTCAGTCACAAATCTACAAATCGGCAGATTGTGACTAAAAATCAAATACTGGCCATATCAGATTGTTTAAGACCAGGTAAATTGTAGATAATTACATAATTAAAGAAGATGGCATAAAATCGTAATTTGATTGACATAAAAAAATGCTTCAACTTGCTTTTTTACTTCTATATCCCAGTTTATTTAACTTCAACTGTTGTTGTATAGTGTTCCTCAGCCAAGCAAAACATAACAGGTTACAGAAGACCTCTCGTTAAGTTCAGAAGTTTGTTTGGATTTTGATTAGTTTGAATGTTAGCACATCAAAAGGTTGGCTGCATCAGTCATCGTATTTCTCAACTTTTTCCAATTTTGCTCTTTAAAATCCCAAAGGAAAGAAGCCATATCGCAGATTCCCTTGGGCCACCTACTCAGTTCTTAACCCCAACCCAACATCGGTTTTTACTAATTTGGTACGCGGAATAAGTGGAAGGAGTACGTTTGACAAATTGCAGTTCAGAGAATGACAAGTTGTAAAAGGGTGTACCAAACGATTTCGCCTTTATTGTTTAAAATAGATTAGTTAACAGCAGCCAGCCTGCTGCTTTGAAGTAATACAATTGTTCTCAGATAAACGTGTAGATTAAGAGACTCCTTGAAGTTCATAAACAGAAAGTGGGGTTAGTGCTGAATTCATAGCGCCTTTTTTGCCCGAGTATGGTTCTTGAACGGGTTATTGTTCATGACCTACGGGCGCGCATAACCGGATGTGCGAAATAAAAAAAAATTCCGCTTGCACGGTATTATTGTCGTTTTTAGAAAAAAGTCCATATAATAAAATACTTATTAACCTCGAACGTTCGGTTTAGTTGAATATTAACTACTTATTCACCGAGAGTGAGGTATGTACGGGAAATATCAAACTTCAGCCTTGACCTCGCTATCGCTCGGCCAATACATGCATTCGATATTTCCCGTACATACCTCACTCTCGGTGATCAAGTAGTTAATATTCAACTAAACACTATTGGTCGCACCAATACCAAATATTACTAGTCTCCTGTTTCTCGTATCCATCCCTATGCATAATATACAACACGCTATGGTTCAAAATAATAACTTCTGACCGATATTGCAATTGTTGCTTAATTCAAATTTTCAAATTGATTGACGAGTACCTTACATCAAACTGAAATTATACTTGGGGAATGAAAATATCAGAATCTCATCAGTCCTATTTCCTCAGTTGTTCCCTTTAGGAAGGTACTGCAATTGAACTTAAGTGGCTTAAGTTTAAAGTTACTTAGTATCCGGAAGCTACTATAACAAAGACCAAAAAATTTCTAAAACAAGAGAAACCATTTGAGAAGACATTTCAGTATTACAAAATATATGAAATAGCAAGAAAAAGTGGTCATTACTTAACCCTTTCTTTCAGGTGGTATTTTCCCACCCCTTCCTCTCAGGAGGGGATTGTATCAACCCCCCTTCTTTTTAAAGATTTAAAAATCAGATAATCAATTATCGATTGGCACTAAACTTTGCATGCATATAGCTCACTTGGTGATAACTAATAATCGATATTTTATTGAACTGTAATTGCTAATGAATTCACATATTTAGTTAATATATGCCGAGACCTTGGGTCTTTTTTGGTACAAGAGTACGAAAAGTTAAACCCAACTTATGAACATGTCATAATTCTAAGCTACTCAAAACTCTTACTAAAATTTAGGTATTTTATTACGTATTTGTATCAGGATTTTAATTTGAGAATGTAATTAATATCGATTTATCAAAGGAAATCGCAAATTTAGAGAGGTTTTGTATGGAAAGCCCTCACTGGAGCAAAAGATTAGTTGACTTAAAGTTTTAAAATAGAACAACTTACCAAATCTACTTTTTGTTCAAAGTGTTTTAGGAATATAAGCAATATTGTGACAAAAGCACAATATGAGAAAAAAAAATTAGGAAAAAACAATTTGTTGCCACCCCTTCCTTCTCAGGAGGAGGAGAAGGGGAGATTACCCCGCCACCCAACTCTTTCCACGGCGAAAAGTTTTGAATTAATTTTCATAGACATATGGGTAGGAGGGCAAAGGGTAGAAAATTGAGTGAATGGCAATATTTGCCAAAACGTAGATATGGTATTAGGAAAAAGTCGAAAGAGGGGGGTGGGGGTGGTAACAAGCTCCCCCTCCTCCTCATAAGAGAGAGGGTTAAACGAAGAACAAAACAACAAAGACATCTAATAGTTACTGGCATTTAAAGACATACGAAATTGAACCTTACTTATTGTCTTGTAACATATTAACAGTACGGTGGGGGAGGTTTAAGAAGGCGAATTATACTTGGTGTTGCATACACAAAATCTCCATCATCAAAACGTATACCGTATTTACCACGTGATTTAGAATAAGATAAAATCTTTCCCGAAAAATATCGCGTATTATCGTCATACAAGGCTACAACTCTAGTGTCATCTTCAAGTTCGCTGGCGTCAGGGACTTGGTCCATAATAAACGCAAGGAGATCGTTCTTGTAAAATCTCTTTGAGTGAGGACGACGGGTTTTTATAGTCTTGTCCAGATCCATTGTTACTGTTAAAGTGTCCAGTTGTGCTATTACTGCTTTATAGTAGATATCAATATGAGTCCTTATCCACCGGCCAAGACCTTTTGATCCAACTTTAATGCAATTATCTGAAACTAAATATAAAAGTAAGTTATTCAACAAATGAAACGTTAGGGATTCAATTGTTGCTGGAATATCGACAAATAAATAATTTTCTTTAAAAAATATATGAAAATTATGAAAATAACATAACACAACTTGATCATTTTTCGAGTAAGCGGCCGGATTACATGTTATTCATGTTTTTCCATAAATATTACAGGTATAAACTTGTTTAGAATAATTTGTTGTTTTTTTAAATAGTTTATTACCATATATTTTTCATTTGTACTGATTTGCAAATGTCCTATAAGTAACTTAAATCAGACCCATACTATTTATAGTTAGATTTTTTCTGTTTTTACTGAGGGACCGCAGTAATTGGGGAAACCTGTTGCGAAATCCCTAGCACTAAGTCTTTTTATTGTAATTTCCTCAAATGTAAGTGCTGAAGATAAATAAATAAATAAATAAATAAATAAATAAATAAATAAATAAATAAATAAATAAATAAATAAATAAATAAAT
>JAOEHT020097459.1:0-12977 GCA_025448195.2 Parazoanthus atlanticus | reverse complement strand
TGTTTTTATCAAAATTGTTCTTACTCAATGTGCCAGTTGTGTCGCTTTGAGTTCATATTAAATTCAGGATGTATCTGTTTTCTGAATTTTTCTCTATTGAAGTCTATTGAAATAAATTAAAGACTTTTTAAAAATATTTTCTTTTGTGATCAATTATGTTGGCAAGAAGATTGTAATCAATACTTAAACTAATGTATATAAATATACTTTGTTTTGATCTAAATAAAATATAATATACTAGAAGTTGCTAATAGCAAGTCATATGCTGTGAGAGAAGAAATACTGCTAATAAAGATGAATGGTCTGTCATTGTATTTTCTATTCTTTTGTTGAGCATTCTTTCATATGCTGGAGTGAAGACTGTGAAAGCATTTTAGTATCACAATCGTTTCTTTTTATTTAGAATTTTGAGTGTCAATGAGTTACCATAAATAAATTGGTAACATTTTGGAAGTCCAACAAGTGATATTAACTACAAACATATGATGAATGCGACTTCAGGTATTTTCACAAATGTGTGATAACTTTGATTCTTGTAATGAAAGCAATAGAATATGGTAGTCTGATACTTGCTCTCAAAACTGAAACAAAATCTGTTAAGTACTTACTTTTTTGCTAGTACTTGATATTAATACTACTGAAACATTTGTCACTAAAAATTGTTTTATAATTAAAAGGAACACAGAGGTCAAAGGTTAAAATTTTAAAATGTTCCAAATGTTTTTGGTGATCCTTTTGGAGTTCATCGATTACAATGAACTGAAAACAATATAAATGCCATTTCATTTTTGGTATCACACTAAAATATTCTTGGTTGTATTTGATATACCGAATGAATTATTACTAAAATCATTGGATAACTCTTTCAAAACACAAGAAGTAACAAAAACTACAAACAGGATGTAAGGAAAATGAAGAAGGTAATTTCACATAACCGTGATAATGTGTTCAATAAGAGTTCTCAATTCAGTCAATAATTCTCAAAGGGAAAGGAAAGCATGGAATACAGCAGTTTGATATTTGCTTTAATATAAAATAAAGGTTTTTCTCTGCATTTCCTGAAGAATAATTACTGTAACTCACCAACCTATACAAGAAGGCATCGAAGATTAGCAATTAGCAACATCAGTTACAGATCCATTTACATGATAGGTTATTGTTATTTCAGCAATGTTGAGTAGTATTTCAGTAACATCATCTTCACTCATGGATGGCAGCAGCTCCTTTTATTGTTGTTGAAACAACTTGTTTAGGTTAGAATGGAAGATTGTTACATAGAAGATGTCATCTTGTTGGAGAGACTTTGCACAAAAAGCTTGGCAAACCATTGCTTGCACTCAGGTCGGGACTTTTGTTTCAGTTTACAGCCTGCATTAGTGCATCTCATAAACCTTCCATCAGGATCAGTTTTCTTTGAACGTGCATGGCAGATGAAGTAAGTACCAATGGATTTTGCACCAATGATTGACACATTGCTTTTCTGTCAAGTTAGCAAGGGTAGGTTCTGCATCTGGAATATCCTCGATGAACGGTGTGGATAGCTCAACAGCAAAACCATGTCTGGCAGTATTGAGCAACTTTTCCTTGGTGTAATTATTTTCCTTAACTCTCAGGTTGGTGAAGATGTATGTAGAATTTTCTTCTACACAGTTGGCCCCTTCTTCCCAGAAGAAACAGTTGATAGAACCAGTCGGGTCCACCAAAACTGCAGAGGCTTTCTTTAGTTGTTGTCCATTTTCTACCTTCTGCGCTTTGGGTTGTGTTAATCTTGTGACTTTTGCTTTGAGCTTCACTAATTGGAAAGGTGAGATATTCT
Organism: Parazoanthus atlanticus; assembly: GCA_025448195.2. Taxonomy (NCBI): domain Eukaryota; kingdom Metazoa; phylum Cnidaria; class Anthozoa; order Zoantharia; family Parazoanthidae; genus Parazoanthus; species Parazoanthus atlanticus. The sequence goes on along the minus strand of JAOEHT020097459.1, from coordinate 11,161 downwards.
TGATCATGTCAACAGTGATCTGGCCTTGCAAGGATTCATTTGGTTGAAAGTCAAGTTCTGCTGGGTGGTTTTCAATTATTGTATGCTTCTTGATTACTATGTTATTGTACTGTTTATTAAATCGAACTTTCTTAATTTTATAGGACTCTTGTTTTGCATGGCATCTCGCAGTGGTCGTGTTTTCTCAGGCGAGAAACATATAACCCTTTTGTGTCACTTTGTGATATCTGCAGCTGGAAAGTTGTGTACGAGACACTACCTGACTTTTGTACTGGTGTTACATTATGTACAAATCCAATTAGCTGTTCATCTGAAAATAAAGTTTAGAAAAATTACTTTTAATGAAAGAGTAATAATAACTGTGTGTTGAAACAATAAATATACATACAATTGAAAATATAAGTTCACTTGTACTGTGTGAGAAAATGACTTGCCTTGTGGATGATCCCGTAGTGTCGAGGTACTTGGAGCTAGAGAAAAAAAAGTATAATAATAATAAATAATAATAAACAAATTGTGACATTGAGAATTGTGTTGAATTGTGAGAATGAAGGGTGTTCATAGCTGCTTTTAAATGTAAAGAAACTAAAAAAAACACAGGGGAAAGTGCACTGAACTTACCTGAATCCACTGTTGTGATGATATCACTCTTAATAAAAAGAGTGTTTCATCACTTGACTTAATAGATAATATGGTAGTAAGTAATTGAAGGTTACATTTTTGTTGAAAGAATGCCAGATGATGTCTACAGTAATAAAGAGGATAGACGGGATAATAATAAATAACAGATCGTCCAACCTCTGAAACCCCCAAACCTTGAGATCCGGAAAATGAACAGGAAAAAACCTTGAGATTTGTGTCTCAAACCTTGAGATTTACATAAAACCTCCAAAATGAAGAAAATACAACACTAACAATACTAGCAATGTTTAAACTACTTATTTATGTTCATCATTGTATGCTTTGGTCGCCTTCTTAGAGTTTGTGAGTAGTTTCTCATCAGGATTCCACTTGTGGCATAGTGTTGTGGTCTCGGGGTACTGGAGTTTCATTGAAAATAAATTGGAAAGGGTCCCATCCAGCTTCATGGAGGACCTGCTGTCGGTCTTATTTTTCCGTACCATGCTGAATAGACTCTCTTCCCCTGCATTGCTATGTGGTAGAATCAAAACAAGCTCTGCCATCTTTGGAAGGTGACAAAGCCTTTTCTTGTTTGAATCAGGATCAACCATGTGTGCAATGTACCGCCACAGTACATCCACCCTGTTGTGGAATATCTCCTGTCCACCAACTGATCCATCTACAACTTTTGCTTCGTTCCAAGCCTTCTGACTAATTTCATTGTCAATCAATGTCTGGTAATCACAGAATTCATCATACATCGCATCTATGTTATATGTCAGTGTTATAGAGTTGGGAAATTGACTTAAACTTTGTCAAGAAAAACTCAACGCTTTCCCACTTGGCCTCACTACGATTCTGGACATTGATCCACTTGGCATGCTGAAGGACTTTATCTGTCATAGGAAACGTCTTAAGAACATAGCCTAAAGCAGCTTTGAAATATGATTGTGCTGCTCTAAATATGTTATTATGTGTCCTTTCAGTAATGTCCCCTTCATTTAACAGTTTCTGTAGAGTAAACTTGGTCATGCCACCAAGGTGAATCGATTCTAATGGCATATAGATTGCCTGATCTTCCAAATCAATATCTGCGAGTCTTGTCTCCTTCATTATGTTAGTTTTAATTACACGATTGCCAAGAGTTTTTGCTAGCTTTGCCACAGAGTCATGGACGATGTGGATCATACGTTCATCTGACTGTAATAACTTGTTGAAACTTGTGAACAGAGGGATGCCTGCATGATGGAAAAACAGAACAACTTCTGTGAGTGGGTTTTCAGTTTTCTGTTTTCATGTACAGTGTACGCATTTTTCTCTGTGCTTACTGTACTCTACTGTACATACCGGTAGTAGGCATGAATCACACCCCAAATTCTTGAAATGTGATCAGCATATTGCACTCAAAGTAACAAATCCATTGTAACAAACTAGCGCCATTTCACTTTGTAAACAAGCCATGCTGTACAAAATATTGCTGTTAGGAAGAAGTCTAAAGAATTATCAAACATACTGCAGCTGGAACTGGTTTCAGTGCAAGATTTTCCAACCCTATTTGGTTGACAAAATAAAATTCAACTTCAAAATTGGGTCTGTCAAAGGTTGTCATTAACATTACATTGCTGTTCATCATTCACCAATTAACAACTGTTTATCTGTTAGCAAACGATTGCCCTTTGCAGTATGCAAGAATGAATACGTGCCTGAATTCTTAACTCGTTTTTATATGGGCAACTGGGAGTGTGACTACCCTGCTGCATGCTCCAACTACAGGAAAACAAATTCTGTGGCTTTCATTTCGAATCATACAATCATGGTCAATATTCACTGTGATCTCAAGTTTTTGCCCATTCACAGGTGCATGTTTCTGGCCAGTAAGCCATCCAAGCACACCAGCTAGAGTAAGGTCAGGATTCTGGTACATTTCATCTTTCTTGTCTAGTTCTTCTTCAGGACTTCCTGCGCTATCTGCCGCTTCTTTCCAAGCAAGGTCTTCTGCATAGCCAGTTGTATGGTCATCTTCGAGACTCGTCAGCAAATCCTGGAAGTGGTTAATAAGTGTCTTGGAGCTCCCTTCTTCTGAATAACATGGTATCAAGCAGGAAACCAGGTAGTTGGCATTAACTGCTACACCTCCAGCAACAAACAACTCCTGGCACAAAGCAGAATTCTTTTCAATTATTGTTGAGACCTTTGAGGTCAAGCCCTTTCTTAACTCTTTGAAATACATCAGGCGTTTGCTTACAAGACTAACCATCACTGTCCCAATGATGGCTTTGACATGTTCTCCGTCAATCTTTCCAGTGTAATCATGTTCCAGTATTGACTCCTGGTAACTTACAGGGTCTTTGGCAATGGACTTGAGCAATTCTTGCTCATGTATTGTCATGTGCTTCTCGGGAGACAAAGATTTAATGTCAACATCTGGTTCAACCAGCATTTCGTAAACACACCTTTCGAGGAAATGAGGTGGTGGCCCACCCTGTGCAATGCTTGCGGCAACAATTTCTCCACATGTTTCAAAAGTTCCATCATGCACGTTCAACATAGAGTTCACAGGGCTTCCATTGGGAAAAATATTTTTCCCAATCTCATCTATGACTGCCGTGAAATATTATTTTGCCATTGCCCCAGTGCCAATTCCCTTTTAACCTGCAAAGTGCACAGTGACTGTCCTTTTTGGACTGCTCTTCTTTACCTCTCTTTTCTAGATAGACAGTTGCCTTTGTAAACTGCTGCTTCTTCTTACCACAATAAAAAACTAATCTGTATAGGACAAGATCAGCACAATCTATATATATGTATTTTGATGGTTCTTCCGTGGCTGACACTTGACTTGAAGAGTTGGTCTTGCCAGGCAACTCTGTCTTTGCCACATCTTGCTTTAGTGTCTTGGAGCCATTCTTACTTTCGTGTATCTGTGTAAACTCTATCTTTGTTACATCTTGCTTTGGAGTCTCGGAGCCATTCTCACTCTCATGTAACTCTGTAAATGACTGGCTAATCTTATAACCGTCCAGTTGGGCCTGTAGCTGTCTTGCCAAAATCTCGTCCCTTTCAACTTGGGGTATATGTAACTTTCCTTTCTTTCTTCTTGGTTCATCGTCATCATCATTCTCAGCATCACTTGCAAGTATGTGTTACGCCGGTTAAACTAAGTATAACCGAACAAATAAATATGAAACACACAGTATTTTCACACTCGTTTCTTCTTCTTTTAATTTCTCTCCAAAATTACAAAATGGCTCGCTGTCAAGTTTGCAGTGTCACGTGCATAGCGCATGGCTAGCCTAATATGGCAACGTGGTTCACCGGAACCGGAAATAACTATACAAATAAACGAAAGGAGGTTGTTCATTGTTTTCTAGCTGGTCACACACTCCCCTCCTAAAATGATGTCCTCCTGGACATTATGACTTGAACTAATTGTCTAATATGAGAAATGAAAACTGACTACACTTAAATACTGATGTGGGGTGATCAGGCCTACAAAAATATCTTCTATCATGTACTTGCTCATTTTTCTTTCATATCTACTAATATCTGGTTCAATGTCACCTTAAGATAACTAAGTATCTTTTTATGCTTCCTTCCTGGTAGCTAAACGAGTGTTCTTTTTTTTTTTTTTTTGTATCAACTGGAAAAAAAAGCTAGATTATATATTGTAAAGAATGGTCATGGCTTAGTATGCCACGTGCTGTGGTGTCCAGTACGGTTGGTACTGAAAAGCTGGGGGTATCCACTGCTGAGGAGGCCAGAACATCCTAGGCTGCTGCACGAACATCCCATTTGGTAGTTGAATACTGGACACATTGGGAGTACAGTACGATAGGTTGCCAAGCGCAGGGTAACTGAACAGTACTGGTGGGTGGCGATCACGCACTGGTCGATGTGGCTGCCCCTCAGGAACTACTGGTGCTGTATCATTACCCCCGACATCGCCATCCTGGGAAGGTGGATCTGCATCCGAGGAATCATTGAGTCCTGCTGGGCTGCCAAGTTGAGGTTCTGCATCGCCTGCCATGCCTTCTGCTGTTTCCATAAGGTTAGGTCCACCTTCTGCATCATCTGATGATGGTTGGTCAACAGCCAACTGTAGAACTTCCTCCATTCCTGTTGTTACTGTTTGTTCTTTGCATGGTTGAGCACTATCCATCTCAGTTGGGTAACCCCCTCGGAGCACTAGCTCTTCGCTGCTGTCACTGTCACTGTCATCTGGCTCAGCACTTCTTACTTCATTGGGTTTGTGCCTTACATGTCTTTGTGTCAACCTGCGGCGGTGCGCCATTGGCTCGTTGTCCTCAGGGACAACTGGTTGTAGAAATTCACAGAGGTGGAGCAGATTTCTGTGGAGTACTCGTGACTTAACATTGTGGCCTTCGGGCTTCACCTCAAACACTGGCATGTCGCCTTTCTGCTCTACCACAATGTGTACCTGGTCCTCCCAGTAGGACCGAAGCTTGCCAGGCCCACCACGTTCAGACAGGTTTCGCACGAGAACTCTATCTCCTGGCTGTAACTGAGTGAAACGGACCTTCTTGTCATATTGCTTCTTTCCGGCGGCAGAGGACTTGTGACTGTTCTTCATGGCAATGGAGTATGCCTGTCTCATTGCAACTTTCCATTGTTCCGCATACTCAGTATGGGTTTGTTGTGTTGATGGTGGTGAAGTTCCAAACAGAAGATCTACTGTCAATCTCGGTGAGCGACCAAATAGCAAAAAGAAAGGTGAGAAACCAGTTGCATCGTTGTGAGTACAATTGTACGCGTGTACAACTTTGTTAACAGAGTCCTTCCATTTGCTCTTTCTGTCCTCCGGTAGAGTTCTTAACATAGATAACAATGTTCTGTTGAACCTTTCTGCCTTCCCGTTTCCCTGGGGATGATAAGGTGTGGTCCGCAGTCGTTTCACTCCACTTAACTATTGTAACTGGTGGAAGAGTTTATTCTCAAACTCCTTGCCCTGGTCGTGTAGTAGTTTCTCTGGGAATCCAAATCGCAAAACAAAGTCGTTAAACAATTTCTCAGCTGCTGTTGTACTTGACTTGTTTTTGGTTGGGTATGCTTGGGCGAACCTTGTAAAGTGATCAACAATCACCAGTATGTACTCATATCCTCCTGAGCTTTGTTCGAGATGCAGAAAATCGATTGAAACAAGTTCAAATGGTGAGGAAGTGGTAACACTATTGAGCGGTGCACACGTAGGTAGGTTTGGCTTTCGTTGCTTAAGACAACCGCAGACGTTAGTCACAAAGTGAGTAATGTCGCTCTCCATACCGGGCCAATAAAATCGCTCCCTAGCAAGTTGCACGACCCTTGCTGCTCCTAGGTGTCCCATCTCTTGGTGGAGTTCTTTGTAGATGGTTCGATGAAACTGTTGTGGTAAAACCAACTGCTGATATCCACCACTTTCTCTATAGAGCAATCCGTCTTCACTAATCTTTAACTTGTGCCATTGTCGTAACAATGCTTTTGTACTTGGTTGTTCCAATCTAGTTGCCTGGATAGATGGTCGCTTCTCCTCTGACTTGAATGCCAGCACTCTGCCAATTGCTTGATCCTGTCTTTGGGCTTGCAGTAGTCGGTTGCGACTGATGGAAGTTTGCCCAGGACCAAGGGTTACTTCATCAAGTTCCAGTACAGTCTCATTATGTGCAATGAGAGATACCCAAGTGGTGTCTCCCTCTCCCTGTGCAGTGACTGCTGTAATAGTCGCATTTATTACTTCGGGTGATATGCTTGCAGTACACTTATCCATATAAGCGGCAAAGTCTAAGGGCATCCTGGAGAGTGCATCTGCGTCACCATTTGAGTGGCCTGGTCTGTACTTGATGGTAAACCGGAAATCAGCTAGTTCCGCCACCCATCGATGGCCAGTCGCATTCAACTTGGCTGTTGTCAATACATACGTAAGTGGGTTGTTGTCAGTGTACACTATAAATTCTGGGGTATAATAAAGGTAGTCTCGGAAATGTTCAGTGATTGCCCACTTAAGTGCTAAGAATTCTAGTTTGCCAGAATGAAGGTGATAGTTCTTCTCTGCAGGACTAAGTGATCTGGAGCCATACCCCATAACCCGCAACTTCCCATCCTGCTTTTGGTACAAAACTGCTCCCAACCCATCTTGCGACGCATCTGTGTGAAGCACAAATGGCTGGTTGTAATCAGGGAATCCTAAAATTGGAGGACTAGTCAAGTGCCCCAGCAGTTGCTCTAAAGCCTCTTGGTGTTGTTTTTCCCACACAATTGCTTTGCTCGATGGTACAGTACCACAGTTCTTACTCGAAGCACCTTTTCTGGACTTAGCTTTGTCAGTGGAGGGGGCTTGCAATAGGTCAAATAGGGGTTTTGCTATCTTTGCAAAATTCTGAATATATCTACGGTAATAGCCGACAAGTCCCAGTAGCTTTCTTACCTCCCCTACTGTTTGTGGTTTTGAGTCCTTAAGAGCAGTAACAGCTGCGGTTTTCATCGGGTCCAAGCTGTACCCATCAGCTGAGACGATATGTCCAAGATAGTTCACTTCCTTGCGAAACAGTTCACATTTCTCTGCTTTCAACTTTATTCCATTAGCGCGAAGTCTTTGCAATACTGTGCGAACATGATCGACATGGTCCTCAAAGGATTTGCTGAACACGATGATGTCGTCTAAGTACGGGATGCAAATGTCATCTCTCAGATCCGCTAAACAATGCTCCATGAATCGTTGAAATTCTGCAGGTGCATTCATAAGTCCGAATGGGATACAAACCCACTCAAACAACCCCCATGGTGTCACGAAAGCTGTTTTATGTCTACTCTCAGGGCTTATGTAACCTTGGTGGTATGCTTTGCCTTGGTCCAAGAGTGAAAACCAATTGTTACCACCAAGACTGTCCAAGGTAGCTTGAATTCTTGGTAAAGGGTGTCGGTCTGGAATGGTTTTCTGATTCAACTGCCTGTAATCGACACACCGTCGAAGCGACCCGTCCCGCTTCCGCACACATACCACAGGTGATGAGTAAGTTGAACGTGATTTCTTGACCCACCCCCTGTTCAATAAGTCCTCGACATATTGCTTAACTTCTGGGTATAATGGGCGGGGCACAGCGGTGTAATTTCTTTGCACTGGTATTGAGTCAGTTAACTTGATATCCATCAGTAAACTCTCTGCGTTTCCAATTTCACCACCTTTAGCAAACGAGTCAGCTTCTTCACTCAACATCCTGCGAGCTATGACCCTTTGTTCTTCTGTTAGTCCCTCAAGGTTAACATCTGGTACATGAAATGATTTCTCCGATTGACTTTGTTCATGTTTAGGTGTGCTGCTAGCCACAGCACTTGCAACTTGCACTGAGCCTGGGTTAGGGCCCTCAGATGTTTTCTCTAACCCATCACATGTCTCACGTTTTGTCACTTCTAATGGAGTGACGGAACTCACAAGGTGTAAATGTCCTAGCAATGTCCTTTTCCTTAAAATAATTCCATGTGATGTGTTGTTTGTAAATTGAACATTAACACGTCCCCCCCTGGATACAGTTGCAAGTGTCTCTGAAATTTCAATACCATCTGGCCAAGGGTGTTCTGGATTAGGCTCAAGAAGCACTGGTATTCTCCTTTCAATGGGTCCAACATTCACATGACAAGCAAGATGGGTTACTTGGCCCCTTGGGATAAATGTGTCTTTCTTACTGGTCTTAACTGCTGATAACTCCTCTGATTTCTCAGTGTTGATAAAGTTGACAAGGGCTTCTGCTTTTTCTCTCTTCACACCGGTCAAACTTTCACATAGTGTATCCACTAATGCATGCTTTCCAGCAGCTGCAACACTAAGTTCAGAGTTCCGAGTAATTTCTTCGATCACGTTATACCCCACAATTGGAGAGTCTAAGGGTACATTCCTTTTGTACAATCCAAATCCGGATTCCTAAATCTAAAACTGGATTATGCATTCCTTTATTCAAAATTTTCAAGAATCCGATTTTGGATTGCAATCCGAAGAATCCACTCCCGAGAGTGGATTCTTCGGATTCAATCTGAATCCGGTTCCAGATTTCTTGCAAGTTCTGCGTTCCATTTGACAAATCAGCGAATCAAGATTTTGTTTTATGTCTCCCACGTGGGTATTTTTGAGCGCGCATGCGAAGACATCAAGCAAGATGGCGATGGCCAGGATGGCGGGAGAAGATCTGGACGATCCAGGTAAACAAAGTGCTTTTCATGTTGTACTTTTCTCTTTTGTCCGGTTGTATACTAGTACAAGGTCACAAACTTTGCAGCGGTTACTACAAGGCCTTTATTAATTCGATGGTTTAACTGATTTTTGGTGAATGTTTGTACTCGACGTGACTCGCTCGATGACAATCACAATGTGTTCAACTTAATATTTTGCAGCGAGTTTTCTGTTGTCAGTGAAATCAAGTTCTCTGACTAATGTAAGGCTAATACTGTTTTGAGATTTTCAATTGTCGTAATATCAAAAATATGCTTCATATAATGCTTATAGACACTGATCTGCATGCTGCACTGCAGGACGCGACAGGAAAATATTTGCCCTAGTTTAATTGAACTCTCAAAGAAATTTGAACTGTGAAATATTTTAGAATATTTGGCTCACATGGGTTTTTTTGCAAATCAGTTTCTTATTCCACTTGTGAACTTTGAAAGGCCGGTATTTTTGTATAAAAATGTGCTCATGTTTCCATGAATTATGAAAATGTTGACACACATCAATCGCTTCTACAGGAACGTGGAACAGTGCACTAAGTACAGTATCCACTCTTGACTTGAACGAACTTAGCCTCGGGCTTGAATTACAGTCAGATGATAATGCAACGATCCCAGAACTGACAGCAGTGCCTGCTGAAGAAGGTGAGAGCTACAGGACAACCATAAACTGCCAGGTTAAGTGGTCTAGGGAAGAGGTACTCTGTATGCTGGCCTTATACAAAGAGCTCCAGGCCATGTTCACTGATCCCAAAAAGAAGAAAAAAGCAGTTTGGGGAGAAATTTCTCGTAGAATGGAAGCTGTTGGATACTACTACAGTGGTGAAAAATGCGAGACCAAGTTTAAAAACATGAGACAAAAATTCATAAAGACTGTTGACCACAATAACAAGACCGGTAATGACAGGAAAATTTGCCCGTTTTATGATGAGCTTAACGAGATTTTTGGAATGTCTCCAACAATGACACCACCCTCTGTTTGTTCAAGCAGAGAAGGGTTTATTAAAGGAAACACAAATGGCGGCAGTGGTGGTGGTGGGACAAGTACGAGCTCCTCAGAATCTGCCGTGGAAGATTCACCTTTCAGCAATGCAGAAAATAAAAGTAAACTTGAGAAGGGAGCACAATCCAAGAAAAGGAAAAGAGTTTCAGGTTGCAATAAAGAAAGCTTGGTTGATGTATTCATTGAATACCGGAAGGAAAGGAAAGAGGAAGAGGCAGAGAAACAGAAAAAACTGTCACAAATGCATGAAGATAAAATGAAGAGGTTTGACAGGTTGCTTGATTATTTTGAGAAGATGTATGGCATACATGTTTGTAGCCTAGAACTCCTGCAAACTCAGTTGTGTTTATAGGTTAGGATTCAATATTGTTGCATGGCCACAAAACTGAATTTATTTATTTAGAAAAAAAAAACAAAGAAAGGATCGCTGAAAAGGAACTGAATTGAGACTGAACAATTCAAAAAAGGTTTCAGTTTGTTTGATTTTTGAAAAGAGTTGTGAATCATTATGACTTGACTGTATTTTTGAGTTTGCCTCACTAGGGAAAGTACCCTAGATGTATTGTCTGCTTTAAAGCTTAGAACTGTCCTGTTCAACATCAAGTTAAGACTAATGTAATGTACAATATATAGTCAAAACAAGTTAACGTTTGTACACATATTTCATCAAACTTCAATTCTGTGTGTTGGACTGGCAATGATATCTATTTCAACTCCAATTTTTTGCTACTGTCACATTTTCAGATAGTAATTAAAATTAGTTTTCTTAAGTAATTGGGAGAATTAACAAATCAATCAGTCAAACTTCTTGATTCAAATCAATTTTATTTTTTGATTAACACCCCAAAGAAAAAAAAAATTTAAATCTAGTAATATTTGTTTTATTACAGCAGTAACTTTTTTCATTATTAAAAGTATTATATTGTAAAAGAAAACCAGTTTATATTTCACCTGAAACCGTTTCAGCCACTGTGTAGTTCCAGACAATATACATACCTCAACCACAGAGAAAATCTTGGTTGGTTGGTATGCCCCTCATCCCCCCAGGAATTTCAAGTTTGAGTTCATACAGTACCTACTTTAAAAAGACTTCCCCTTATCCCCCCACCCCCCTCTTGTCCAATTTCCTCCACGGTGGAGGTCTGATTATTTTCTGTAGCTACACATGAAGCTTCCAATAAATTAAATAGCACGTACTGTCCATTGCGGCCCTCACCAAAAGACCGGGATTACCCTATTCTTTTCGAGAAGTGAATGGGTTAATTTAAGTCCCCTGAGATAGCATTTCAGGAGACTAGACCAACGGCTTAACGTCCCTGTCCGCGGACGAAG
>JAOEHT020097388.1:0-12979 GCA_025448195.2 Parazoanthus atlanticus | reverse complement strand
CGCTGATTGCAATGATCATAGACTCATTTCTACAGCGTTAGCCTCGACTTGGTGTTGAATATACACAAAAATTGAAGTCCGAGCCTCCAACAATACACAGAGTTGTAAATAACATTGTAAATTACATTGGTATTTATGAATATTTAACATCAAGTCGAGGCTAACGCTGCAAAAAGGAGTCTGTAGTCATTGTAATCAGCGGCAACTATGAATACGAAACTGGACTATTGGGATAAACGTATTTCAGCTATGAAGTATTACTATTTGTTTCCGGAACAATAACGCACACAGCCAATCAAAACTCGCGTACTATTCAAGAAATATAACAATACTTATTATTATCATTAAATCATTATTCGTAATTTTTGCCTAAATTTAATCCCACCGAACTCGATTGAAGAAGGAGTTGTGCTCCGAAACGTTTTCTGTTTTTCTGTTTTCCCACTAACTCTGGCTTTGAAAAAAATTTCAACTTATGAATCATCTTTATAATAATAATAATAATAATAATAATGATGATAGTGATGATGATGATAATGATAGTGATGATGATGATGATGATAATGGTAATGATAATGATAAGGATAATGATGATGATAATAATAATTTATTCCAATCGTTGTCTTCCAGAACGTTTTCAAGACTAACATTCGTGATACAGTCTTCGTTACTGCAATTGTGGAAAGACGGTGGACAGAGAGCGGCTACACAAGTTATTTGACGGATATCCCCAGACGATTTTTTGGTACTGAGAATGGAGTATTGAGATATTTCCCTGCAGCAGCCTTGCCAAGTGACTTCGACCACACAAACAGGCCCTGGTGAGTTGAGAATCGTTGTTCTGTGAGTTAATGGCGAAATAGATCATGCGTCAATGAGTCGACGACAAGAAATTGTTAATTTAATGTTAATATTAGGGTTAAGGTTAATAATAAGGTGTGGGTTAGGGTTAGAGATTAGAGTTAAGGTACTGTTGATATATCTAATAGTTTTTAATGTCCAATAGGTGTGTTTTTTAACACTGGTCATAATAACAACGTTCTTGCATGGAACATTATCAAAGCTCAATGCTCTTACAATTTTTTAAGAAAGTGAAGAATAAATAATTTAAATTTAAATATAATTTACATATACTGGGAGAGAATAATAATAATAATAATAATAATAATAATAATAATAATAATAAACAAATAGAACTAATGGCTTAAAATTACTTAATGTTACTGACTACCTAGATGTAAAATGTATGTTACAGTATGATATGTAAAATAGAACGATGTATAATATATAAATATATAGAGCTGCCAGTATTGTAGTTTAAGGACTGAGAGATTGCCTGATAAAGTCTGGACTTAAAAACGGCAACAGTGTCACTGTTTCTTATTTGAAGAGGCAGGGAGTTCCAGAGTCTAGGAGCACAGAGTGAGTACGCTCTATCTCCATAAGTTGAAGTGTAAGATCGAGGAATGGTCATGTATCTGAATTACACAAGTGGAACGATAGAATATTTGTTCTGACTCAATGAATCATGCCTCATGACTCATCAACTCGTACGATTGATGAAAACAGTGGTGGGATTACTTAGCGACTGAGATGCTATACTGCAATATTGTGCAAAAGTGTAGCTCAAATATGTAACCGAAGGTCTGGGGTTGTTACCCAGCAAGTAGTATTGTTTCTTCTTTAAACTTTCATTGTACAACCATTGTACAACTAAAATGTTACAGCTACATGTATATTAATGAAAAAAAAAGTGGGGAGAGTCGACACCAGCCTATAAACCCAGTGAGGCAAACTGCCGAAAGTAAGATTCTAATTAAATGTGATAGTGTGAGCATGTATTGTATGATATAATTAAATATGATGGATCATAATTAACCCTGTGAAATACAAGTTAATATTGCATTGTTTCGACCAACGAAAGATATTATTGCAGTATCACAACAACAAATGCAACAATTAAATAGAAACCGCAGACACACATAGGGTTGTTTTACCTTTTAGGGAAAAACAATGCCGCAATTTTTGTTTTAGGCAGTACAAGATTAAAATAAAGTTTGTTTTCTAAACCGAAATATTGTGCAAAGTATACAGTTTTTTTTGTTAACTTTTATACCTTGTTTCGTCCAAGACTGCCTTTGCTCCGTCGTAAGGGCTGGGATTGTTGTACCGTAATATTGAAGTTCAATCCTATGCAACATCTGCGGTTGAGGGGAATACTCATCTTAGTTTACTGCCGCAAAATATACGAATTGTGTAAACTAAAATGAATTCTATCCGAAACATTCAGAACGACAAAATGGGCCCAATTCAGAAAGTTCTCGTAGTTTCTCGTAAATTTCCAATACATGAGAATAATCAAAACAACGTTTTCTATTTACCTTCTAACTTACCTATCCCAAATTTGATGGTAAAAGTTAAACAACTAAAGCTATTTTAAGGGTAGCCGACAATTGTGTCCCGTCTTTTGTTTCAAAAGGTACCATCGAGCTGTCGCCAACCCTAACAAGTTTGCTTTCACCCCACCGTATGTGGATGCAGTTGGTGGGGGATTTGTTGTGTCCATGAGCAAAGAAATTATCTTTGAAGGCCAAAAAAGATTCGGTGTGGTGGGCATTGATCTTACACTTAATCAGCTGTGGTCCATCATGGACAAGCACTACGGCCGCTTATGCAACACAGCTGATCCAAAGGAGGTGAGAGATGTGCGTTGTTTTGATTAAATCTTGCATATTATCAAGAGTCAAGTATCATATAGACGCTCGAGTAATGTACTGGTAGGATCAAACCATGGATAGAGTGCTGATACAAAAGTGGCAAGATCCAGTTCCACGCAAAAAAAAAAAATTTTCATGCTGAGAAACATAATTCCAATTATACGATTTTAGAAACTAAAATTTACTCTTAATTAGCAAGAGAAAGTTCTTAATCATATCCTGTCTTACATGCGGCCGTGAATATACTGTTAAATACCCGTTCCTCACTTTGTTTGTTCCTACTTTTATTATTTTAATCGTTAGCAACATACAAACTTACAGCTTATTTAATTAGTCCATAATAATTTTTTGGTAATTAGTTAATCTAGGTATGATGTAATGTGGCGTCATTGAACTGTATGAGCCCCTCTTTTTATGACGAAAAAAATCAACTTAACTGACCTATTTCACTCAATAACTGAGTCGGACACGTACTCGTTATTAATCTGTCTAGTGAATTGATACCGAATAAGATTGGACATTCCTTGAGAATTGTGAAGGTGTGTGCTACACCTTAAGTGTGTTTAAAAGTTTCAAGTCCCATTTTATGTTTGTAAATAAGATATTGAAATGAAATCTAGTGGACTAGCGGAAAATCGTAATGCAATCAATTTGATGTAGTTTTTAAACAGATATGTGACGTCATCAATACATCATCAGTAAGTCATAACGATCAAAATTTTGAGAACTTATAAAATTTTGCTGATCAGAAGGAGAAAAGTTTACATACGTTTCCGACTTTAAAAAATAACAAATAGATGTAATAAATCGATAAACAAACTGCCCTTTCTAATACAAATGACACTAATGTACATAATTTCAGTTCTACAAAGCCTGCTTTCTCAGGTAAAGTTCAATGTTCAAACCTCACATTAGCTCAGAGACTGCAACATTAATTGCTATTAATGTCTTTCAATCCTTTCGTGATTGTTCGCAATTTCTTCAAATACAAATCTACAAGGAAGTACTTCAAATTTTGACACAGTACGAAACACATGGCCGCAATTTTGGATTTCTTAGAATGGTATTGCCCGACAGTTATGACGCCACAATTCGTGTGTCTCTCCTAGCCAAAACGCAAACATGGCACTAGGAAAAATCCGAAAGGGGCCTCTCCTGAGAGAGAGGGTTAAATTAATGGTATTTTCTAACAGGGAATTGTGGTTTGCTTAGTTGCATGTTAAAAGGGTTTTCATACTGACGTTGAATTTTACTTTTGCTCTTACAGAAACCGAAATGCATGCTGGTCGACAACACCGGTTATATTGTGTATCACCCAAAATTTGTGACACATGACGTTTACAACAAATCAGAGAAAGTGGTCAACAGACACCTGATTGACGAGTATCCAGTCATCGCCGCTGACCTCATGGATAAAAATGTTCTAAGGAAAAAAAGCTGTCGGAATTTCGAAAAGAGAGAAATTCAAATTTTTTATGAGGTAAATAGCTACGACAAAACAACACTTTCTGAGAACACTTCAACACTCATATGTGGTAACTGTTCCTGCCGTCCACACTAAAATGCTGCAAAACGGGAACTTTTTTTCAGCACATTTGTAAACGCCTTTGAATAAGCCACTTCCACAGTTATGCGCATACATACATACATACATACATACATACATACATACATACATACATACATACATACATACATACATACATACACACACATATACATGTGCTATAACCGGCATTAAAAAACCTTCTACATCAAGCAAAATGTTCATATATGAAACACTTGCAGGCATTAAAACCTAAAATGCTGCAACAATGTCCAGTTGCTAACACAACGTTTGTTTGCAGCCTTCCGTGTTTTAAATCTTACGTGTGATTGCAAAAAACGATATTTTGTTTCATTATTTTCTGTAGTTGATTGCGACAGTGAAAAAAGAAAAACCAAGCTGCTACGATCTACAGCCAGTCAGAGGAACCAATATATACCTGCTGGTAGACAGAGAAATTGATAAGTGTGTCGCAAACAGGCGATGCAATATAAACTTTAGGGGTGACTGCGAACGGCCTTCGGATAAAAACTTTTGCGAGTCTCCCTGCACTGCCCCCCTTGATTATAACTCCTGCAAAGACAAACAAGACACCACAAGGTGAGCAAGATCCTTAACATTTCAAAATTTTGTAAGTAAATTTAGTAATTTTAGTTAATATGCATTCGGTGTTAATTGTAGCAGGTAATGCTCAAAATTAATTTAGTAAAACCATTTATCTATTGTATTTTTTTCTAATAAGTTTTAGCTTTTTTGTTCTTGATTTTTTTCTTGGAGCTCTTTTCATTCTGTTTATTCAGTACTTTTTATTGCCCAATGTTGCCGTTTATACGAGTCGAATATGAGAAAAATAAGACGCATTTTTTTAGGACGCGCTTTACCTAAAACGCAACTGGTCGTATAAATGGTTTACCACTTCAATCGCGTTGGCAACACACAAAAAACCGGGTCTGAAACTTACTCCAACAAGAGCTACGCAGTTACTTAACTGCTTGGCATTAGTGCATTCTTTGCAAATGTTTTGGGCAAGTGCTCAAAAACTCCTTTTTTTAGAAGAATTTCAACTCGGTTCCTCTTTTTGAAATTTTCTACAGCGAAAAAATAATATTTAAACAGATACGGGTTTTAGCCAATCTCAGAACTCATACTATTAAAAATTCAATTTGCAAATGTTTCTTTCCCAGTGGAAACGTCTACAAGAATGCCCCAATATGTACGTTACCTTCGGCACCAGTGTCTCCGCGGCCAAAACCAGGCGTTGGCGACTACAGGAACTTGTGCTACAACCCTCGATGCAAAGAGATCAAGGACGAGCGCACGTGCCGAGGGAAGTTCAGCTGCGCCTGGTGCAGATACTCGGCGAAGGTCGAGAAATTAAGCTCGTCTTATTGCACCACGAACAGGGAATGCTACGGTGGGGTGGAGGGGAGAAAAGACCCGTTCGCTGCTTATTACGTTATCAAACCAGAGGAGACCTTTTTCTTTCTACTGGGTTTGAAATTGAAGAACATTTTACCACTTGCCATTGGCGGGGGCGCCATGGGGTTTCTGATCCTTATAACAACTCTACTATGTTGCTGCTCTGGAAAGGTAAGTGAAATGAGCAAACTGTCGTCTTAAGCAAGGATCAAACAAGCATGAGAGTTGATGAAAGTTCAAACTATAACTCTCGTTTGACCGCTATCTCTTATGCACTCTCATCGACTCTCGAACGCTCTCATCAACTTTGAACATGTTTAAAATTGCGTTGAGAGTTGATGAGAGTTTTACACGTTTGTTTGTTGTCAATTGTCATGGACTCTCGGTCTCGTTTGACCGCACGCATGGGAGTTGAACACAGTTCGCTTCCAAATCTGGTCATTCAACTCTCATAAAACTCTCATTCTCGTTTGACCCGGGTTTTACGAGTTACGAGGCAAATTCCATAAAGGAAAAATTTTAACTGTGTGGTTAAAATTTGTTGTGAACCAAAGAGCACACGAGCTTTTCTGCAGGACTTTACAATAGAAAAGCTATGGCGTATCAGCGTCACAAGAATATTTCTCGATATATGACCAGCGTTATGAAACATAATTGTTGGACATTGGAAAGTTTTAAACAATCCTAAACCTAACCCTGTTAAAGTAAAAGTTTGGATCCACAACCCAAACCAAAAACTAACCTGTTCTAGCCCTAATATTAACTCCAACTATACTCCAGCCTGTGTTTTGGAAGCTGTAGCGTTGAAGCTCTACCGGCGTTGAAAACAAACAAACCAAATTTTGTAGTATTTTTGTTTTGTTCGCAGCCATAACTGCCTCAATCAATTTAGAAACGAGATGCCAGCTTGAATCGTGTCCTGCCCGTAGGTGAATAGTTTACCATTATTCTCCGATGTGTAAGTGAGCAACATCTGATGATCGCCGAGTCACGAATGCGACGAGGTAACATACTTGCTGCTCATCAACACAACCTCGTACCCAGGCTCAGTTCCCTCAGGGAAGAGCCTGGGTACGAGGTTGATGAGGTGAATAATCGTGTTAGCGTACTTAGGATTTTAAACTTTAGATGAGAAAACGAAGAAAACTCCTTATAGTACTGAGCCGTGAAAGCTCGCGTTCATGATCACTCATGCGTGCTCCGAACGGGAGGTGTGTAGATATACTCCAAGCTTAAATGAGTGAATCAGAGCGAGCGCGCAAAAAGTGCTATTGAATGGTTTGGTTTATTATACTTGGCACAAAATAATATTGCTTCCTACACCACATGAGACTAGTTCATGCGAATTACATTACCAGTGTAATTGTTGTTGTTAACTGTTGCTCTCTTTGTCCTATCCTTTATATCAGGGAAAAAGCAAAGCAAAAGAAGGAGAGATGGATGAACAGGGCGCAAATCAGTTCTTCATGGCCGGACCTACGCCTGATCTCTACAATGAGGATATCTATGGCACAACACACCAATATGGGGCGGAGGCCATGCATGGAACATATGACGCTTACTATGGACACGATGAGGAGTTCTACGAGTAGTGGAAACTAAGACTCGACCGTTAAAAAATTTCAGTTATCAGATATCATCTTCGCAGCTTTATACATTATTTATACTTAACAAAATGTATAGCTTTCATGCTTAAACTAATTAATTTCAAATCAGGAACCACTTTTCTAGTCAAGAGTTGTTACCTATCAACACTAAGAATCTAAGTTTAAGATTCCTTGGAGAAAAATAGTGGTTTTACTTAACTTGCGAAATAGATACTAGAGTAACAAACTTTATTAATTTCTTTTGTTATATTCTGTTTAGCAAACATTGATTGTTAAACACTGTTTCATGGGTTTTGTGAAATCACTGAAATGTTTCGACTTCATTTGATACTTTATAACTTTTTTCGCTTTCATTCTCGAAGAGTTTATATATGTTTTCAGTTTTCCTCTGGAGTTTCTTTATACCTTATCCGGCGGTGCTTTGTTAGTTCCAGTTTTGGTCATTTCTGTTCAAGGCTGTCGGCTATTATTAATCTAGGATTATCATACTATCAATTTTTGAGGTAATAATACTTTCCTCATTATTTAAGTATTGTTTATGGTTTGAATACCTTTTTTACTCCTATAATATCTTCTGTAAATAATGGTTTGAAAGCTCTTTATTTCTAATATAAAGTCTGTCATATTAAATTGGTCAAACAAGATTCTTTTGAATTGGCGAGAAAACTTCAATTGTGTAATGCAGTTGATTGCCACTATATGTTTCATTGGAAACTTCCGAAAAAGTATTACGCGACTGATATTGGAAATCAGATTAGTTATAGAATCAGCAGCATATAAATCTTTTTCAATGTCACTTTTGGTTTGAAAGGTAGCTCGAAAACCTAACACATTTTTATGAACAGTATTTTCTGATGGAAAAAATCACTACAAGTTTACAACGAGAAAACGGCGATTTTTAATAAAGTACGTAATAATTCCCACGAACATATAACCTTGTTATCTGTCTTGGTGAAATGGAAATAGAAAGACAAAAAACCCCCAAACAACCTGAATAATAACAACATTTAAGTAAACAAATTATAAAAAAATAAAAAATAAAAAAGTAAACAGAAAACAGAAAACAATCAATCCAACAGACACCAAACAACGACAAACCTGTAAACACACAACACACGTGATCGCACAATGTTCCTTGTTATATCAGATTCTTCATCTATACAAAAAGACGCTCTCCGAGAATTAATAATTGCAAACAAAACAAGCAAACAAGCAACGAAAAAAAGATAAATAAACAAACAAACACACTTTTCAAACCATGGTCCTTTGTTGCATCAAATTCTTCATCCCTACACAGACGCTCACCGAGAAGCCGGAGAAAGTTGCATACAAACAAACAACAAACAAGTAAATAAGCGACTAACAAACAAACAAACAAACAAAACACTCATTCGTACCATGCTCTTTTGCTGACCTTTCTAATACTGTCATGATTCTGAACCTCATCTTCCTCGGTGTAAGGACTCACGATTGATGTCACCCAGGGCCCGGTTGTTCAAAGGTTGGATAACCGTATCCAGCGGGTAAATCCCTATCCAACGGATAAAATTTGCTCGTTCTCTAGTCAAAACTAAGAACACGTAAACTTTATCCGCTGGATAAAGTTATCCACTCTTTAAACAACCGGGCCTAGTCTGACTAACGTCAGATTGGGTTCACCAGTGACGAAGGGCGATAAATCACCACCACAATATTGATAAGTTGCACTCTTCTACTCATATATTGAACATCTGCTTTAGTTGTGGGAGTTAATTAAACATTTCAGAACAATATACCTGACGTCAACCAGACGTCGAGCACGTTTATGGCATCAATTCACCTCCCATAATTGAAGCAAATTTTGTAGTCGAGTATGAGTGTAAGTATGTACCGTATCGCAAATTCTCGGCGATAGAACGAGCCAGTATTGCTCACACTGTGACATCACTTGTGCATCTCCCTCAGCGAACACCATGAAGTCAGTCGGGAGGTTCTTACACCGAGGTTAACCCAAATCTTCTCAACCAATTCACGCGGATCATAAATAATTACTAGACTACGAGTAGTCCCTAGTTTTTCTATTGAGCTCGTCGAGCAGAATAGAAACCGCACAGAATATCGATTCCGGTGTACGCGTATCACAGTAGAAACTTGTGTTCCAACGCAATTTTTCGGGGTTTTTTAATTTATTTTTTTTATCGTGATTTCAAATAAAATACGAACTCCACTGAAAACTTACTCGCGGTATCATGAAATATTGTGAAAACAAAGAAATTATTCAGATCGATGTTGTTTGTATTTATACGGCGCCCGATGATACGTAATACAGATGTATTTGAGGGATTTGAGGACTGGTTCAGTTTCAACAGCAAACTTGTGAAATTTTGCAGACGTGGAATAGATCGAGTCAAGCGAATGATAAAATCGCGGCATTCTTCCTCATCAGTTTTTGATTTTGAATTTTTCAAATCCTGAAAGTTTATCGTGTATATAAAGTTATTGAATTGAATTGAATTATCTTCATCTGCAAAAATTGTAATTTTATCCCCAAAAGTTGTAAGCCTAGTCTCGAGAACTGTGTAAATTTAATGCCTTTTTTATCCAGGATGTAAACACACTGTGATTCATTCTTAATGCGAGAATGTGTAATAAACAATATTATCTCGCAAATTGACTAAGACCTACATGAATACGAATACTACGATGGTTTGTTGTCTGCCGTCATTCCATAAAGAAGGTGCATGAACAGAAAACGATCTTAATCCGTAGCTCTTCAGCTTATACGCAACAGGTTTGAGCTTTAATGCAGCTGTAGAGGAACGCAGTGTTCTGGACGGCTTATACATTTCTAAGAGATCCTGCAAGTAAGATGGTGCTAAATTGTGTATACACTTAAGAGTAAGTAAATTAATCATGTTGATGTCGGGTAAGTTAGCGCTCAACCACAATACCTTTTAGCGGTGCAACTACAATAACAGTTGAATGATGAGATCTGAAATGTTCGCCCTCTAAAACTGTACTAATGTCTGACAGTACAAAACAATTACCAAATCCTGTTGGAAAACCTGCAAAAGCGTGTTATCCAGCAACAACATTTTTGGTCCGTGTTTCAAGGATTAGAAGTTGACAAATTCTGCGAGGTTGACATTTAATTAACCAATCACTATCGTTCGATGCCTGGCGAACAGACTTCATTTATGAACAATATGTTATCTGTAGGCCCTATTTCTTTCTCTCTCCTCTCTTTCGAGCTTTCTCACGTCGCCCTAGTATTCGTACGGGTAGTCCGCTACCGATATCTTGTACCATTCATTTTCTGCTCGACATATTCAAGAGTAAAAACAGTGAATACTCGTAGTATACTCCTTTGCTACCTGACATTCTTCATCCCTACACAAAGACGCTCTCCGAGAAGGAAAAGTTGCAAACAAACAAACAAACAACAAATAAACAAATAAATAAATAAACAAACACAAGTATTTACATCATCTTCTTTACCCTTCTCAGTTGCTTCATCACTTCTCAAAGACGATCTTCAAGAAGTCTAGTTGCAGATGACGATATCCGAGAAAGTTGCAAAGCAGACAAACAACAACAACAACAACAAAATAAACAAAAAGACACAGGAATCTACACCTTATTCCTTTCCCATATCAGTTTCTTCATCCCTACACAAAGACGCTCTCCAAAAAGGACAAGTTGCAAAAAACAGAAACAACAAACAAATAACTAAACACACATGTTTACACCATGTTTCTTTACCTTAAATGTTTTTCATCCCAACAAAACTGTGAAAACGCTCTCCAAGAAGAAAAAATTCCGTCTTTAATTTCAGTAGGTCACTACAGCATGTTCAGTGTTTCCTTAGTGTAGAATTTGTCCGAACTTGGTTCCAAAGAAGGTTTTCAAAAACAAAATAACTAGAATCCAACAATACAACAATATGCATGAACAGTGCTCGAGTACATTACTGGGCAATAAAAAATATACTATTTGAAATTCTTCCCTTCTAAAACTGAGCGAAGGTCCTCCATACTGGTAGCAAAACACTCTAAGAATCCGGCTGCATCCGCGTGCTCAGGGTAGCAGGTGACGTTGCAGCCCAGCCAGTCATCAAATATCGAGTAGCCAATACCCAGTCCATCGGGCACTACTGGGGCAAATCCCCCAATCTCAAGCCCGTCACTTGATAACGTACTCGTGGACATAATGATGTGGTTGATCTGAGCGTAAGCTTGGTCTTGAAATAGCTGAGGTGACTTGCCGGAAGATTCCGCTAGTTTGCGCATGGCAAACAGATGCCGGTCAAAACCTTGGCCTGTGGGAGGGGAGGAACGGGCTGAGTGCAAGGCAACCATAAAAGCAGTAGGGACGAGGGCGGGGGGGATGGAGTTGGTTTAGAATGAAAGGTTTTCAGATATACAGATATACATAATCTCGGACAAAATAGTCAGTGGCCCTGATTGTAGACTACCTCCCTCCCCCAGTAAAATGTTAATCTGCTTCAACTGCCCTTGCTGTGAGGGAACCAACATTATTTCGAGAGACTAGACCAACGACTTACATGTAACGTCCCTGTCCACCAGGTCGGGGATTGAGCCCGGGACCACCTGGTTGGCAGTCTAAGGTATTACCAATGCGCTAACCTCGCACAAACATGTGACATTTACATACCCATAGCAGCTTCCTTGGTGAGTTTGGTGTGCCAATCAGTGGCCGCTTTTATCTTTTCAAGCATTTCTTCCACGCTCGCCTTACGAGAGGGATCAAAAGCTTCTGCACACGCTACGGTGGCATTGCTAGCCGAGCGGATCGTCTCTGTGCGTCCGTGTTTAAAGGCTGCTGTGCTGCATGACTCGTATGTTGGCACGAAGTAGCCCTTGTGACGGTAGTGAGCAATCTGCAGAACAAAAGACGTTAAGCCTAAATCACACCACAGATACATCCACAGAAGCAATTGCAAGTGAAATGAAAAACAAGTATGAATCGAGTTGAAACATACTTTTCCTTTTCATTTTTCGGGCTTTCCCTTGCATTTAAGCTGGCTTCACAAATAGTCTAGTGTTAATACAATACAATACAATACAATACAATACAATATACGAAACGATACAATACAATGCAACACAACAATGCATTAATAAGTAGGCAGAAATTGTACAAAAAACACAAATGTTTGCACGTCTCGAAACCTCAAAGAAAATGTGTGAGAAAATAGGGGAATACGTACAAAAAACAATTACAGCCAAAAGGTTGACCCAAAAAAAAGACATTTACGGGTTGTTCGCAACTTTCGACATTTTCTCAAGTGTACAAAACGTACTTTGGGGAGGGGGTTCGAGATCAGTGTACACTTAAATCATACACACTAAAAATTTCGATAAGCTTTCCTTTTTTCGGCTTGAAAATAAGCATGAATAATATTGTTTCTTGTTAGTAAAGCTTGGTTTTCCTCATTTTCCTTCAAATAACGAGCCAGTGTATTTGTGGTCTTATTTTTTACGCATCCATTGCACGTTGATGGCATCAGTGACCGGGAACATAGGAATGGAATGGGTCGAGTTAGTCACTTTTCAATGAATCAATGAGCGAGATCAGAACTGTTGATCACACCATGAGCCTCTCCAAACCAAGTCTGAACGTCAAAATTTTTATGTACACTTTCAGGACGGGGGGGGGGGGGGGGGGTCCGAAAAAGCAAACCCTGTGTA
>JAOEHT020097294.1:0-12980 GCA_025448195.2 Parazoanthus atlanticus | reverse complement strand
GTGTTGTGTTGTGTTGTGTTGTGTTGTGTTGTGTTGTGTTGTGTTGTGTTGTGTTGTGTTGTGTTGTGTTGTGAAAGTCTTTGTATAGGCCAAAATGAGCCCGTCGAAACTATTGGGGGCGGGGGGCTTGCTACGGCCCTGCTCACACAGCGCCAACTTAACCAAGTGTGAATGACACTTTGACTATTGATAGCCTTACTCCACACCAATTTTACCAACCCGGCAGTCCGATTTTTGCTGGAATGCAAAAAACATTGAGTTTCACAAAGAAAAAAACTGAAGTAATAATGCATTCTTTTTATCAAAGAAATGAACGTTCTGATCTTGATCAACGAAAATTATTTATATTAGTGCTTCTAATGCATGCATTTACTTTCTTTTGTTCTAAGAATCGATGTTTTTGCAACAACAAGACTTTCTCCGCGCACAAGACCCAGAGTCCTGTTTCTTGTCAAAGGAAGGTGAAGAACCAAAGCTTTCTGAATATGAATTTCCGTTTCACTGATTGATATCGAGTGTCTGTTGATATAAGCTTGACGATGTCGGGTTGTGGTGTTCACAGGTAACTAGGCTTATTACGTTTCAATGCGAGTAGCACTGGGGATCTCGGATTTATATAGACTTTGTATATGAATTTAAACCGTTAATTAATTTGAATTGAAATACAAATGCGAAATAAACATACCTTGTAACTATAAGTGTTGCTTGTCGTGGGGTCATTCGTGAAGTTTGTGACGTTGTTAGCCTTCCACAGTTTTAAATTTACCACTTCTTTTGGAAGAAATGCGGTCTCAAACTTGAATTTATCGCCGCGTCGTGATAACATTCCCGTTTGGCATTTAAATCTCCCGCTTCGGGGGACCTACTTTCCGCCATATTGAAAAAACTGAAGTCTGAAGACCATAATCCACTTCGGGCATTAAACCCACTGACGCAGTTATGAATGCAACTGCGGTCATTTGCGTAAAACTTATACTTGGAACGTTCTCAATGTTTTAACATCTGACGTTAGTGGACCCAGGGGCCTGTTGAATAAAGCTTTACGTCGGGCGTTCGCTCTTAGTCTCACTTAAAGTTTTATGCAGTTGGGACCAGACCAACGGCTTAACGTCCCTCGCACGCGCTGCATGTTTAACGAAGGTCTCCGAAAAAGTCAAACCTGGGCAAGGCCGAGGATTGAAGTTGGGACCCGAGATGGTAAGCAGTCCAGCATCTTACTGACTAAGCTAACCACGTCCGCACAACCTCTTGCTTTCCCCTATCTTCATGTTTAGTTCCTTCTATCGTTTAATGATGGTGCAGTCTGATCAGAACGCATGGAGTCTTTGTTGGAAGGGGCCGCCGACTGATTAAAGGGTGGGGTATAAATGTTTTTCTATTTTTTCAGTTTGCATAAAAAATGACGATAACAACGAAAAATCACAATTTTATTCAATCAGTTAACGTGGTTGCAAGGAAATACTCTGTATTGAAATGAGGATGTTTTGTTGACTGCTCGAAAGATTGCAAGAGCTTAATTGGGTGTTTTGCTACTATGTAATCCAAAACGTCTTATGAGAATATTAGTCATCTCAAAATCAAACAGTTCGAAATTTAGTCTTGTTGTATTAACTTACTGCTCAACTCACAACAAAATTAGTGTCACAATGACATGAACAGTGAAGGAAACTCATTCACAAAACAGAAATTTGTTTTCGATCCCGCTGTTACTAAATTGAATAGTTCCTAATTGCATGGGATCGAAAGTCATTTGTTGAAAAACTATATTGAATAGTTTACTTGGAAGCATTTTTAGCAGGCAAATCTTTGAAAACAGAAATACCAAGCATGAATGGAATTATGGGAGCCATATATTTCATGCTGCGTAGCGTCCACTGTCCTATACACGAGTTAAACGAAACTAGCAAAGCACATGGTTTGGTAGTTGTAATAAAATTGGCTCAAACCTCGTTTTACCATTAGGTGAAAGAATTTGTAAAAATATATAATTTGCACTATCGATTGAGATAAAAGAATATTTACATGCCCTGAAACCACAGCAAAATCTAATGGGAAAACATAAAATTTACAGCTGAAGGCTAACCAACAAAACAAATTTGCTCGCAAATCATCTTTTCACCCCCTCCCCTCGAAATTAAATGCTTGGACCTTTATCATAATCAGTAGAGTTCTCATAACATATGTGTATTGTGCTGTTTGCATATCAGCCTCTTTTGAAATAGCTGTACGTATACAAGTTAAAGTTGAAATGTCATAAATCGATTCAAAACAGAAACGTTTTAAAAGGCAGCAGAAATTCAATAAGCTAACTTTTGAGGGCAAGCTGTTACCATACAAAAAATAGAAATTCAGGAAAAACATGGGCCCATGAAAATGGGGGTACTTAGCCGCCCTTGCAAGCGTTTACATCATTCACGGGTAATTTCTTTCAAACATAACAAGCTTTCAACCGTGCCTATAACGTGATATTAATTTATCGGCTGCGGAGAGAGAGGGGCATGCACTACGTCCATCCGGCATGGAAATTATACAAATAAATAAAAAAGAGCATGTATCCCATTAAGAAAAATTTAAAAAGTAATCTCTCTGCGAATTACAATAGAACATTTCTGACTTAACTTTAGGAAGTCCGAACTCATTTTAAGTATACCGAGCGCCGTGCGCACCATCGCGCGTGCATTTTCCAGCGCGTGAAAGTTTGCCTCTTTGTGACAAAACGCGTCTGTTTCAACGCAGCCATTAACCACTAAACACAAAATAAGTAACTAACTGGTTACTTTTTATGAGGGAAGATTACTTAAGAGAATTTGTTCGTTGAACGCAAGCCAGCAAACTGTAAAAACCTGTTGTCCGATCATCAAAGTCATTGTTTAGTATGGAAAATATCAAGAAAACGTGCGGTAAGTAATTATTTGCCGTAAAACAAACTGTCAGAGCAGTAAGTTTTTTTAAATTTCTGAGTTAATTTCGGAAGACACAGTTCATGTACGCTGAATTTTCACACATAAACCCATTTTATCGAGCTTATTCCGGCTTCTTCTTTTGTTGTAGTATACACGATGGAGCTCATAATGGCGTTATTTGTATTGTCCAGTAAAAATAATTGTTGTGACGGCGGACACTAAGACTAACGCCAAGGAATAAAATGCGCACACAAGAAAACAAAACTGACTTTTAATGCAACGACTTGAGTTAACGAA
This sequence comes from Parazoanthus atlanticus, assembly GCA_025448195.2. Taxonomy (NCBI): domain Eukaryota; kingdom Metazoa; phylum Cnidaria; class Anthozoa; order Zoantharia; family Parazoanthidae; genus Parazoanthus; species Parazoanthus atlanticus. The sequence goes on along the minus strand of JAOEHT020097294.1, from coordinate 9,780 downwards.
CATGGCACTTACGTGTTCTTGTAACCTAAACACGAAGGAGATGATAACATGTTTCCCTGTAGTTTGTAATGTTACACGTTTCTGCTGGAGAGCTCGAAAGAAAGCAAAGTAACTCTTCAGACTGAATTAAGGGGTAAGAGAGTTACGCATTTAAATCTTGCTTTCGTTTGATCGCCCTCCGGCACTTATCTTTTCACCAAGCATCATGCGCTCACATTGGAATTTTCATGACGGCTTATCTGAGTTTTCGTATGGTTATCGTGTGAATCTTGCCAGCTCTCATCGTCTTTAATCCTTGTTTGACCGCGCGCATGAGAACACAACTCTCGTCCATTGAACTCTCATGCGTGTTTGACCTGGAGTTTAATCAACGCGTATGGATCAAGGCAAGACTCATACTTACTTACTTTCTTACTTATTTACGTTCTTACTTACTTGTTTATTTATTTATTTATTTATTTATTTACTTACTTGAGTTTGCCCACTGCCCCGAGAAGGCCATAGACCATCAATAAATAACTTCCAGCGCACCCTATTCTGTGTCAACTTGTGACTTGCCGCCACGTATTGCGAGCTCTTTTAATCTCATCCTTAAGATTGCGCCGCCAGGTCAGATTCGCGGGCGTCCTCTCTTTCTTTTCCCTGGAGGGTTCCAGAAGAGGGCTTGCCGAGTCAGTGATGTCAGTTACGGTTCCTTAGCGTGAACACATTCATTTCCATCTTCGGTTAGATTCCAAGGATACTCCGCCACTGATATACTTTGACCTCGGTACTGCTGGCGGCAATTGTCACTGATCTAACGATACTGCGCCAAAGGAGACCTTTCATGCCACTCGAAAATAGGTTGTATTGGCCAACCTAGAACTGAAGCAAATAGAGGTTGAAGATTAACATATATACATAAACAATATATCCAAAACCATCATAGCTTGTCTCGTGAGTTCCCGCTGTCTGAGAGATTTTACTTTAAGCTATACATAGAACAACGCAAAGGTTGATGGGAAGGCCCTGCAATTCTCCCTGGTTTGATTCTGGACTACCTCGCGACTAATATATTTTCACTTAGGTGCTGTGAGATGGCGTTATTTTATTAAACTTAAAAGTTTGATACCGCGCTGGGTCCCGCGGTTACGTAGTGCTCGTGAGATTGAATGTTGAAAGTAATCTACAATACGATGGATACAATTCAAGCGAATTAACTTTTTAATCATATTGAAATACAACGAAAATAAAACTTCTCAATTTTAAATACGCATCTTCAATGGGCTTTTACTGACAGGTTTACATTTTACATGTACATTAGAAATGTCAACGTTTCTGTTTAAATTTAGAAATACATATATTCAACTGATTCTCTTAATCGATTTATAAATGGGACGGAGATAGCAAGTGAATAATTTGTTCCTGATCCAAATGTTGACACCACTTGTAAGTAACTTTTAGAATTTCCTCTAAAGCTATGTTAATTTCTCAAGCCAGCTTCCAAATGTAATGGACTTCTAAAACCCCTGTCATTCACTGTTCAGTTATTTCGTACCGCATTCTTGTTTATACTTATGTCCATCAAAACAAACCAAACAGATGACAAGTTTCATCACATCTCCACATTTCGAACATCATCTTGTTTTGGTTAACAATCCTTAGCTTCCAGCTAAAAACCATGGAACAACGAATTCGCAATTCCATGTAGGTCCATGGAGTCAGTACAAGTCAACGCACGGCCGTATAAGCAGACACTTGTCCATTCAAGTCAATGCAAGTTCATTCAAGTCAACACAAGTCCATTCAAGACAACGCTAGTCCATGCAAGGCAGTGCAAGTCCATGCAAATTAGTGCAAGTCATCCAAGTCAGTGCAAGTCCATGCAAGGCAGCGCGAGTCTATTCACTGGCAAGACAGCGCAAGTCCATCCAAGTCAGTTCAAGTCCATGCAAGGCAGCGCAAGTCCATCAGAAGTCAGCGCAAGTCCATGCAAGGCAGTGCAAGTCCATGCAAGACAACGCACGTCCATCCAAGTCAGTGCAAGTCCATGAAAGACAACGCAAGTTCATGCAAGACAACGCAAGTCCATGCAAGACAACGCAAGTCCATGCAAGACAACGCAAGTCCATGCAAGGCAGTGCAAGTCCATGCAAGGCAGTGCAAGTCCATACAAGTCAGTGCAAGTCCATGCAAGGCAGTGCAAGTCCATGCAAGACAGCGCAAGTCCATCCAAGTCAGTGCAAGTCCATGCAAGGCAGTGCAAGTCCATGCAAGTAAGCGCAAGTCCATGCAAGACAGCGCAAATCCATTCAAGTCAGTGCAAGTCCATGCAAGGCAGTGCAAGTCCATACAAGTCAGTGCAAGTCCATGCAAGACAGCGCAAATCCATTCAAGTCAGCGCAAGTCCATGCAAGGCAGCGTAAGTCCATCAAATTCAGCGCAAATCGTAGTTCAAAACCTCATAATTTACATTTTAGCTAATATAGTTAGCCGTTGGAAAATATTTTAAGCTAAAAGATTTTTTTTTCCAAAAATATCAAACTATATCATCGAAATATTACGAATAAAAGATTTCAGCGAATTTCACTCGGCGCAAGTTAGGACAATACAAAAGGTCACGGCTCGTTCAGTTTGAGTCTGTCGCCATAAGGTTTAGCAAAACGATAGATTAGAGACATGTCAAAAACCATTTCAGGAAATTTACAATCGCTTTTTAGTTTCCTTCTTACAGCCTTTGTTCTTCACTCATGAGCTTCGTATCTCCAATTTTTTTTTAATGAATTCTAAATTGAAACAAATGACGTAGTAAGATAACAACTAACGGTATAACATGAAATTTGACAGAGTTGGGACCTCTTCAAGGAACTGAAAGACGTTGGGTCGGAAGCAACTTTCTTCATTTCAGTATAAATCACAGTTTTCCTAATATCATTTTTACTATCATTTTGATAATCAGTTTAAAGTTTTCCATTGATATATAGGCTTATGGAGATCCGACTAACAAGTGGTATCTATGGGAGCCCTGTGTGTCTAAATCTATGGAGGCCCTGTGTATCTAAATCTATTGGGTCCTATGTATCTTAATCTATGGGGTCCTTGTGTATCTAAAAACTACATGTGAATTCCTTAATTGTTTGGGGAAAGCAAAAAATTAACAGAAACAACAACATACTGCTGAGGAAAAGGCAACAGACAGCAAAGTTTTAGATATATTGCATATTATTTTCAGTGCAGTCTGCACACAAATCTAGGATTGCATGCAGCACAGGTTTAAATTTTGAAAAAGAACTGATACAGAAAAACCTACGGTCCAGACCCCAATTTACGTATACCTGACTGACCGAAGCCGAGGTTAATAAAGCTCCACCACACAAAGCAACATAAACTTGTTCCACGGCCCTCGTCTGCTTATCAACTGCAATGAGATTGAAGCAGCACTAGTCATATTAGATTATCTCACTCACCAGGGCCGTAGCAAGGGGAAAAATAGCATAGTAGCTAATTGTTACAATCGTGATATATAACGATAGTGTTTGTTTGCCCATGCACATAAAGTTTATGCTAATAAGGAGAAAACTATGTAAAGATAATGACCTACATACAAAGAGCGAGTCCTCAGCAAACCAATTTCCAAGTAAAAGTAAAGAAAGTCACTAAAGTGAAATGAATTGAACTATATTGAAGTGACGTAAAAATTGAAATGAATTGAAGTGAAATGGAGTAAAAATTGAAATGAAGTGAAGAGAAGTAAAATTGAAATGGAGTGAGGTGAATAATAATTGAAATGAAGTGAAATTAATATTGAAATGAAGAGGTGAAATAAACATTGAAATAAATAGAAGTGAAGTACAAATTGAAATAAAATGAAGTAAAGTGAAGTAAAAATTAAAATAGAGTGAAATGATCGCTACCCTATTATTTTCCAATCTCGTTTCGAGGACCCTTTCACTCTTCAGTCTTCTCGTGAAAGGACCCCGGTTGCGGCTCATTACGTGCTTCCCCTGACAAACAGGACTGACACAGTGAGAGTTGGAATTGTCGCTTGAAGTGTAATTGGTAGGCCTGTCCACGAAATGCTCGAAAATTATCACAAAATTGCTTGAAAATTTTGCAAAAGTTGCTCGAAAATTGCTCATTTTTGCCAAACGTTGCTCCGCGAAAGTTGCTGGTTTCTTGAAAATTGTTTGAAATGTGCTTGTCACGTAAAATTAGTCCGTTAGGAGCCGTTCTAGTGCTTCTAATGCATGCCGTTTGCCTCTTTGCTCCAAAACATCAATGTTTTAGAATACCAAGACTTGCTCCGGCACGAAACTCAGAGTCCTGTTCCCTGTCAAACGAATGTGAAGAACCCAAATTTTCTGGATGTGATTTGCCGTTGTCTGATATAATTGATAACATTTAATGGGCCACTTGAAATGAAAAATGAAAAATGTCCGAAGAGAGAGAAAAAGTGTCCGAAAATCATTACACATCCGAAATAAAATGTCCAAAATTTTAATTTCCGAAAACTTTGAGCACTGAATAATGTATGTGGATGATGTCACATCCTGGGAGCTTTTGAAACGCGAAAAGCTGAAATGGAATTGTAAAGCCGCAATTTGAAAACACAAAAAACGCCCTCCTGGAATTCGGTAGGTAATGCATGAAGAAGAAGCGACGGAAACATTCAGAGCCTTTGAATACAATTTTGCCGGAATGAAGTTGAATATCTTGGAGACGTGTGTGTATTTATTTCAAACCCTTTTATACAGTAAAAGACCTCACGGTCGTCTTCTGGTCTTAAACCTGGTTTACATTTGCGACATATACCCAAGCATAAACATAATTAATTTAAATGAAGAGCAGACAACGGAATACCAAGTGTGCGGTGAGATAGAACAAGCTCACATCAATGTTCCTTTGTCTTGATATTTAAATTTCTTGTGCTTATGTTTATGCTTATCTCATAATTGTGTGATGAGCTTTAGTAGTCACGAATCCTTATTCAAGATGGCCGGAAGTTTCTCTCACAAAGCGGGAGATTCAAAATGCCGAATTGTAAATCTCTAGGGACTGTTATTCCAGCGTGACGCGAACTTCAAATATTCCAAGACTGAATTTTCGCCGACTGGGTTGGAAGTTCACCGAGATGTCGAATATTTAAATATGCAATTAAAATATGTCGCTGTAAATGTTCTTCAATAGAACATCTTTGACTACGTAAACTTTTGGAACATGGAGAATGGTTGAGCGAGAGCGTTTGACCAACATCTTTCACTTACCCCTCCCTCCATTTGGAGCTTCGCTGTCTGCAATATCGAGTGTCTATTGATATAAGCTTGTAGTTCTCGGATTGCATGTAATTATATTTCAGTGCGGTGATTAGCAATTATAATATTTTGCACGGAAATATATTTATTGTGAAAATAAGATCATTATTTCACTTGAATTGTAGTACAAATGCGAAATAACATACCTTGTAACTCGCAGTATTGCTTGTCGTGTCCTCCCTCATTTTTACAATCTCGTTATGTTGTTGCTACATAAACCTTCCGCAACACACCACTTCATTTGGCAAAAATGCGCTCTCGAAACTTGAATTTCCCGCCACGTCGTGATAATATTCCAGCTCGGCATTTAAATCTCCCGCTTCGAGGGACCACTGCTTTCCGCCATCTCGAAACCACAAGACCAGAATCCATTTCGGGCATTAGGCCCACTGACGTAATTTTACATGACCATATTGAACCTGCATAGCACTTTACGTCATGCATTTGTTCACGCTTACGTTTGCAATGTTGCATAGAATTTCCTAATGTTTATGTGAGACTAACGTCAGACGTACATATTTTTAGTTATGCTACTGGCTTCTGGCCGGGCGATTTTTTTTCCAGCCAACTTCCCACGCGCATCATGTTCTGCGCATAGCATGACGTAGTCGTTTGTAAAATTTTAAATTAGCATACCGAAGAGATCAATAACAACAAAATGGCGGTCGATTGGATGAAAGGAAATATCTAAAACTCCTCGTTTGCAGGACTTCATAATTGTGTGGGGTTGCTTGTAATCGGGATATTATTTCTGTTAGCAGGCAGATGGGTTTATATATGGGGGAGGTTATAACCAGGGGGATTTTACGGGATATTTCAGGATAGTTTGCCGAGAAAGATTTTAATAGTGTCATCAAAATAACATCCGACCGAACGCCTTTAAACTAACATTGATCTTATTTTTCCTGTATTAATTACGCCGACTCATACCAAGTGCTATCCTCGCTCTTTTTTATAGGCTAGTTATAAATGATCACCCCAAAGAAAGCTTTGCTATATAACACGACACAAATCAACAACTCAAAGGATTTAAGGCAGTTTGTATAAAAAACCGAAATGGCCATGTTCACAATTACAGTAGTTTAGAGGATCTCAAAACCAGAATGGCTGTTAGACATGCAACAGTCATTTTTATATATTTATATATAACCGCAAGGCTAGATTTCAAGACACTTCTGTGGTAGAGACTCCAATTTTATTATTTTCAATAATGTTTTAAAGGCGCACAATAGAGTGTTCACTGCATTGCTGTGACTTTGCTAGGTTCCTATGATCACTTGACTGTCTTCGTACTTGTAGTGGGCGAAGAACCTCGCATGCATTTGCTGAAGTCCGAATAACATTGCAAAGAATTTTCTGAAACCAATTTTTCTATTCGCTAGTTTTCTAAGCGGGAGGAGTACAGATCCCACAGGTGATTTTACAGTTTGCCCTCATGTACTTCTGCCACCTGCTGTCTCCTGTGCAGTATCCGAGGTCTTTCCAACACTTGCAGCCCACGAAGAAGTCACCACACGCTGTTACAAGGAAATAAGTTGACACAGTTAACTTTTAAAGTGGCAGCAGTCAATCACTTGTACGTATAATTATCATTCGCTACTGCGCATTATTTCACGCGGTGTGTTTGCTGCGAATATTGTTTAATTTTTTTCTCACGCGCAGTCCATGAATCTATCTGTGAATGCACACAGCCTTGTGAACAGTGAGTGAACGTGGCGCTAGCAGAGGTTTGCATTCCAGAATTTCCGTCATAGACATATTAAAAAGTCAGTAGTTTTTGGACAAAACGTTGAATGATAAAACAATTATTGGACTCGGTTATCACAAAATATCGTGATACTGTATATCGTGTCTCAGCATCGGCCATAATCGATTGCTTGCCACAAATCACGATATTTTCATGGCTAACTTCGTCCAGTAGTTGTTAACTATGGATGCAGAGTTGCACGAACGGACGTCGTCTATGGTTATCAGTGCACGGTGCGAGGTACTTTGCGTGGGGGTCATCTCCTAGTACATTTTTGTTTATATAGCCTGGTTAACGATTGTGAGATAAACCTAACCATAAGAGCGTGTTGTGAGTTTCCTTCGTTGCTCACTTGGTATCCCTTTGTCTTTTCCTTTGTTATTGAAATTCCTTATGCTTATGTTTATGCTTGTGCTTATGTTTATGTTTATGCTTGTGCTTATGTTTATGGCTATATTTGTGCTTATGCTTATGTTTATGTTTATGCTTATGTTTATGATTATGTTTAGGCTTATGCATATTTTAGGCTTATGTTTATGCTTGTGTTTATGCTTATGTTTATGTTTATGCTTATGTTTATGTTTATGCTTGTGTTTATGTTTATGCTTATGCTTATGCTTATGTTTATGCTTATGTTTATGATTATGTTTAGGCTTATGCATATGTTTAGGCTTATGTTTATGCTTGTGTTTATGTTTATGTTTATGCTTATGTTTATGCTTGTGTTTATGCTTATGTTTATGTTTATGGTTATGTTTGTGTTTACGCTATCTACACAAGTGTGAACCATGTTCAAGTTTCCTTTAAAAAAACCTTGTATACATGCATAATAAGAAATAATGAACTCCACCAAAACTAGTTGGCGTGCTTAACAATTTTCGTATCCATTCATACTTACTTCTCTCTCGCTCCTCTTGCTTTCTCTTTTTCTCTGCTATGGCTGCTAGAATTTTCGCCAGAGGTACTGGTGCTCTCTTGCGCCGTGTTTTACCTGAAACAGTAAGACCAACATTCATCAGAAAACGGAGCTGTGGCTTGACAGCGGTATTAGTGGGGTATATGCCCTTCATTCATCTGTTCGTCGTCAGTAATTTAGGTCAATCATTGTGCCTTGCAGGTTGAGACTGTTATTTTGATTGTATTAAAAAGCCTTTGCAATAACTCCACTGGCTGCCTGTAAGATCTATAATTTAGTCATAAAGTTCTCCTAATCACGTTAATAACTCTTCATGGACTTTTCCCGGATTAAATTTCTGATCTGTAACAGAGTTAAAAGCCCGTACTTTGAAATCATCCAATCAGATCTTCCTGTCCACACCAAAGTCAAAAACTGTGTCGTACAGTGACAGAGCGTTCTCAATCTGCGACAGTTATTTGTTTATTTACAAAAATAAAGTTCACTTTGTTCTAAGTCACATTGCCAATCTCCTTTGTAAGATTTTAGTATACTTGCTTTTGATGACTGAACCGTGATCTCAACTGAAATCATGCAATTTCTAATGACCAGATCTCGAGTAAATTTAGTAAAAGTGATATTTTAGTGTTGTTTTGAATTCTTGTGTTGCCATGGAAACGCTCAAAATCTTCACGAAAACCCCAACAACAAGAACTTATATCATTGTATTTCCTCTTGCCAAGTTTGGGTTTCATAGCTGTTACCTCTCTAACATAATGTCCCTATGAATGATAACTACTTGGAAACGGGCAAAACTGTGTTCAGCCACCTTAAGTAGTGGAAATGTGAACTAAACGTAACTCAGCACTGTAAAGCTGCAATGTTTTTTGTCAATAAAGTATCTAAATCTAAGTAGTTTGTCACTATATAACTGCAAAATCATCCTCTTCAACTCACCACAAGCGTTGCAGCTTTTGGCACAGACTACTTCAAGTTCAGGATTAGTGGAACATTCGCCCGCCGCCACAAAACACTCGCATCCAGTTATGTTGTCTTTGCACTCTGTGGAGATGCGAGATACAGATGTGTTTGTTATAATCCTGACGTACAATCAAACACTCATGCCTTTAACATTGCATGACAGAGATCTGACAATGTTCCTTACGATTGTATTCAATTGTTATTTCGCTTCTACACTTGCTTATTTAATCTATAATAGCTTTAATTAATTATATACATATGGTACTAGCAAACTTGAATATACACCTAATTCAAGAAAGTTTGCTTTGTAAAAACACAAAACATAAAACATGAATCTTATTAATATTCTGAGAAACCATGTGAGAACAATGGCGTCCTCATTAGCAGCTATTGTTCATACTGAATATCAATGCGTCCCGTCTTTTATGTTTTATGCTTTCAAAAGCAGCCTTTCTTGAATTAGGTGTAAATGTAATAGCGTTAGACCTATCTAATGTATAAACATGTTTATATTCAGTTGCAGTCTTACTATGGGTCTATTTACACTAGACAGGTTTAAACAAAAGTTTGTTTGACTTGCCAAAGTCAAGCATTCGTGCACTTTCAGATTCTTTGCATTTAATTTGTGGTTTAACAAATAGAATCTAAGCTCATGAGGACAAAATTAAACTTGTAAACAAGACAGAAATGTTTAGTAGAACAAAACCAAATTGTTGGTCATATCCACATAGTGGTTGCTAATATATAACTATTGTTATTGTTATTATTACTATTATTATTATTATTATTATTGTTGTTATTACTATAACGTGTATGACATGTGCAAGCGCTTTGTTTCGTTTACTGAATAGCTTAGTTCTAAATAA
>JAOEHT020097199.1:0-12980 GCA_025448195.2 Parazoanthus atlanticus | reverse complement strand
AGTAGTGATTAAAGATTTGCCCCCTCGGCAACAAGGTCTCAAGAAAATCCGCGAAAGGAGTAGTGATTAAAGATTTGCCCCCTCGGCAACAAGGTCTCAAGAAAATCCGCGAAAGGAGTAGTGATTAAAGATTTGTCCCTCAGCAGCAAGGTCTCAAGAAAATCCGACTCAAAATTTCTCTTTTTTCATAGTTTTTTATTTGATTTGCCCTCTGCAGCAAGGTCTCAAGAAAATCCGGCGCATTTTGTGTCTTACCTAGCAGCTGTCGAGACATTTTAGAATTCCATAATCAACCGTTTAGCAGACGGTGGCAATCGTTTTTTTTTTCTCATCTGCAAACATCAGTTGTGATTTATTTTGTCGTTGTTATTCAAATATTTGTTGTCTTTGGAATTTTTCCACTTGGGCGAGTCCGGCAGAATTGTGATGCCGCACACATAAGCCTGTCTATTCTGGTCAAGATAGAACTTGACTCAGACATTCAAAATCTTTGGGTGCTTTAACCAAAATGAACCTGGTGGAGCATTCCGAATACTCCTAGTGATTTCTTAAAAGTATAATGGCTGTCTTGTAGGTTTGTTTGGATTATGAGCAGTTAAAAACACGCCTAGAAATATAATTTGTAAATATTATTGTATCGCGAAATTCGATTCTGTCGTGAGACATTTTAGAATTCGAGACTCAACTGTTTCATGTGTACGTTTCATGTTTAGAATTTCGAAGTTAGCTGACGGTGGCAATCGTTTGTTGCTTTTTCTTGTTAATTATTTATTTCCTGATTTCGTGCAGAGCATGAGTGCACAAAACAAAAGGACACAAGGTAATTATTGATTTACTTATTACTTCAATTATTATTACTTCAATTATTATTATTATTATTATTGTTATTGTTATTATTCATTTTACACAGGTCATACTGCCGCATAAGTTAATCTAAAGCACAACTAACTTAACGCAATTTTTTCATAGCTTGGGTTCCTTCCACCCGTTCTTTATCTTCAAATGGATAACTGTTGGCGGGAAAACAAAAACAAATACGTGTTGGCTTTCCTGTGCTTGTTGGTAGAACTGAAAATCTTCAAGAAGGTAAGTTGTGATAAGTTCCTGACACAAATAATACTTCGAATATTCCAGTTCTGGCCCCGTTTTTTCTTCGCTCTTGCCTGTGCTCCGCGAAATGGAACCAGCGTGGCGCCCCTGTCCCAATAGTTACAGGTAATTTGAAAATAGGATCACATTACCTGAAAACTATGCTACTCTATGACTTATAACTACCCATGTAACAACAAAAGTATTAAGTCGATTACACCACAGCCAACACAGTTTTATCTTGCACATATCACTACTTATTTACTAAGATTTCGGAATAGACAAACCTAACATTGATGAGCAGGTGAATAATATGGAGAAAATATATTAAACAACTTCTCGTTTAGAGCTACAAATTCAAGAAATATTAGATTAAGAAATAATGTTTTCAAGTTGCTGGTCCAACTTGCCAGTGATCAACAAATTCATATGCCACCTGAAGCAAATGAGAAATAAAGCTATGTTTCTTTTTTCCATTAAGGTGAAGATTTTTTTCCTAATGGTGGGTCACACCCACGAAGATGTTGATCAACTGCTTTCATGCATCGCCCGATATTTGGGTAAAGCCGTGGCAAGCACCCTAGCAGAGTTGTTGGAAGCGATAGGTGCGTGCTATCAGCCCGTTATTTCGTGTCAACGGGTAACAACAATTTATGATTTGCGCAAATGGCTCACGGATTACGCGGAGATGTCATTGACTGGGCACGTCACACAGCATCAATTCCGTATTAAGAGGAACTGTGATGGGGAGGCATGTATTACATACAAGAAGTGGAGCACTTCGGAAAAGTGGCTCCCCGTAGACGAGGAAATCAAATTTATTCACAGCTTCCCAGAAGGGATACCAGATGTCGTTGAGCCGAAATTCGACGCAGAGATCCTTGCTGCATTGAAACGAGATATACAGAAGTATCAACTTCATTTTAGTGATGAAAACACACAGGTAAGCAATGCAAAAAAGTAAGATATTTTTAACAGAATGTAATTGGGGAAACGACTTGCTTGCACGAGAGTTGCTAATACAAAAAGTTGCATACTACAGAACGTTAGGTTAGACATTGTATGGCTTATAATGTAGGTTAAAAATTCAAAATCTCAAGATGGAGTTCATCGCTGTTGCTTTCAGTAAAAGGTCAGCCTTTAGTGGGACACCAAGATAAAATAGAAGAAATGGACACTGAGACAGATTTCTAAGGAGTAATACGTTCAAAGGCATTTTGCAATTTTTTTTTTATGCAAGTAAGAGTTTAAACTCGTGATAAGCTTCTCATAGAATATTGATCAAATACTGTAGTTGCTCACAAGAACGGCAGATATTGGAAAAAAGTATATCGAGTTCTAAGTGTTCGTGTTCTTGTAACCGCTAACTCATGTGACGTTACGTTAATGGTATTAACTTTTGAACACTTTCTGTGTTATAATATGCACTCTTAATTAAGTTGTTTAAAACAATAAACAAGTTATTACTCGGCAATACTACTGCTCGATTTGTACTTCAAAACAGAAATATGTTCGTTTATATTAATTTTACCTTTCTAACTGAAAATTGCAGTGGTGGAAAGAATTCCCAGCCAATCCCATTGAGGAATGGACTGGAGCAAAAACGCCGTGGGTTCTGCCTTTGTTGAACAAGTGCAGGGACAATCTAGAGCCCCCAGAAGTCCCACCAACGGAGGATGAGGCGAAGGCAGCCGAGGCTTTGGACAATTTGATTCGAAAGGAACTTACCGAGAAAGAGGTAATACCCTACAATGCAAAACAAAGTCACCAAATCGCCAGGGTCGAAGTGCTAGTTTTTCTTTCCTTGTAAGATAATGATTCACAACAAAATATTTTTTACTAATCGCGTGCAAGTTTTCCCTAAAATTTCATTAGGCTCATTTTTCTACAATTCCACTTCCTAGCAATACTTTTTGCACGATGACTGTCGCCGTTGGCTTACTACGAACTTTTTTCACATTTTCACAAATTTCAGATTTTTGTTTGATTCTGTATATTTTGGACCTCCATGATCGATTGGCAAATAGTTGTCGTGAATTCTTCGTACCACAAATGAGCTTGAATGTTCTCGCAATGGCCACGCCTTTTCAGAAAGATCGAGCGACTTTTTACAACTCTGTGTTTTCTTGGAGGCTCGGACTTCTAATTGTTCTCGCTGGAGATTATGTATATTCGACACCATGTCGAGGCTAACACTGTAGAAATGAGCCTATGGTCATTGCTATCAGCGGCAACTGGGAATACAGAACTGGACTATTATAATGTGTATTAAAGGTTATTATTATGATACGTTATATCACTAACTTTTTGTATATAGCAGATGGTAGTCAAAGGCAAAGGCCAAAAAAGGAATATCCCTCAAACCAGTGGCAAGAGAGCCAAGTCCTTGAAGAGATGAGCAAATGCGTCCTTCACTTCAGGTACAGAGTATTAACTTAAACAAACCTTTTTTACTAACAAAACACGTTGCCCCGCAAGCGCTGGAAACGACGCAGGAGCAAAACCATAAAAAGCCAGAGGGGCCGAGTCAATAGTCAGCCCACTCCTCCTCACCCTACTTAAAATATTGCTCCCGGCGTCAGTAGTCTATGTCTTAACATTTCTAAGGTTTCCAAACACTAAACCTGAAGCGTGTCCGACGTTTGTAAACATATTTAAATGGCACAGGATTCAACATAAGGTCACTGACCAATCAGCGCGCTTCTCGGAAAACGAATATTAAGCCAGATTACTTTTCTTTATTTAGAGGGAGGATGTCTACATCATTTTGTTGTTGAATATGCTTACATGAAGAGGATATACCTTGATTTAGAAGCCTGAAAAAATGCATAAAAAATTTGCCAACTTTTTTTTTTAACAAAGCAAGGCCAAAGAGCTGAACTGAACTTAATTATTTACAAATTTGGTCTAAAACTTCCCCCAACTTCACAAAAGTTGGTCATCTTCTGAACTGTTATTGTACGTAGTTTTTTTAATTTTTCTTTTCTTTTCTTTAAAATTTTAAAGTATTTTTAAGTAAATATATATTATATGTTTAAAACTTCGCTTTGTGTGATTGCAAAGACTTCGATTTGCATTTCTTTTATCCATTAGAATAAACCGGCCATTTCGGTAGCAAACTGACCCTGAATTAACTTGTGTTGCAGATACTAAAGCTCTAACGCAAGCCAAGACTAATGGTATGCCTGGTAAATGAGCAGAACAAGCCTGTTACAAGAAAGACACGAGCATGTAGTCACGAAAATTCCTTTATAAACACCATTTAATATGTTGGTCATAACAAGGTTGAACTCAGGTTTCTTCGAGAATTTTCGGTAAAGGACAAAGTCGTGAGTGTTTTTTGTACTAGTTGGAAATGTTTTTGGACACCAAAATTATAGTCCAATATCGGCGATATCGTTTGGTGTTGATAAGTACAATGATTTTATGCACGATTGCTGCAACCCATCCCAAGCTACCACCACTTGAGTGTTTAAATGTAACTGTTGTTATAATGTCTATAACTTTCCAAGGGGCACTTGGAAAGTTTTGGCCAAGCACCGCGCTTACAGTAACATGTGTAAAAGTATGTACAGTTGAAACGTACATGAAAAGATTAAAGAGTTGTCTATGTATAGCGCAAATTGATCGAATGCTTCTGTTTCCATCAACAGTACTGATCTGCCTATGTAGCTGACACCTAAAGAGATAATGTGAGGACAAAATGTGGCCAAAATTAGGTGCACGAAAATACAGACTGAAGTGATTTACAACTTCCGTAGAGGCAGATACCTCTTTGTCATTATGCTGGAACACTGCGTGGGGCTTAGATCGTCGTTTATTTTCATTCACGATGCTGTTCAGAATTTTCCATGTTTGCTTAACGCTTGACTTGTTTTCCATAAGTTTCTCGTCGAAGTACACACGTTTTGCGATTCTTATAGAATGATTTATTTATTTCTATAGTCTTTATACAACTTTTCGCTAACTGGAGTTGGTTTACGAAGGTATTGTTTGTATAACTTGTGCTTAGTTTTTTATAGATTTCAAAAGACCTTGTGAAATCCATGGTTTTCGAGTTTTCCTTTTATTAGAACTTCTTTTTTCCTTTTTGGGTGGTGGCATTTATAAGCTTAATAATCTTAAATTACTGTAATCTAAAATTATTAATCTTAAACTGCTGTTGTCTAAGATTAATAATCTTCAAATGCGGTAATATAGGATTAGTAATGTTCAAATGCGGTAATATAAGATTAGTAATCTTAAAATGCGGTAAATTGTCGTTCTCCGTTTCCATGGCTACTTCCATATAAGGAATACGCGCGTGACCATATTTGTAGATCTAGAATGACTGCAAGTTTCTGCTCACGAAAATTCAATATGGCGGACGTCGGCGAGGGATCGGGGAGATCACGTCAGAGAAGAAATCGAAGAGTGCCATCCCATTTTCAAGACTTTGAAATGGAAGACATTTAAAAGGTAGAAGAACAGGAAGATAAGATAAAGAATGGTCGATCGAGGATGTCTTGGAGAGGAACGGAGATCGGGTGCTGGTCAAGTGGTGTGGTTTTGGTCCAGAGCACAACAGCTGGACCGGCCTTGCGGACAACGAAGGGCTTTCCAGGTGGCTACTTCAGCATGCGAGTCATCCTCAAAGCTGTACCTTGGCCAGGGACAGCATTCCTTCCCTAAATCCCCTCGAGCGTGAATTGTGGTCCGTCAAAAATGTCATTTTTGACGAACTCAATTTGCGCCGCACTGGCGAAGGTGACGAGGGGATTTTGGCAAGGATACAAGTGAAAGTTCCTTTTTCAAATGAAGCTTTTACTCATTTCTTTGGAAAAGGAACTTTCCCCCTGGCCAAGGATCGTGGGCTTGACTTTTCTGGCACAGAAAATGTCAAGTTCACATCTACAGCGTCCGAGGTCAGCTCTGTGCTTGGAGCCGACTGGAAAGCCCGGTATTTTTCAAACACAAGCACAGTCTGCGAGGTCGACCCTTCCTCACCTGTGTACGTTTCCTGGGGGTATGAGCACAGGCTCAATTATGATCATACAGCCTGCCCCCGGTGTTCGTACACAGGTGAGGAACTGCACCGGCCCACCATTTGCCAGCCCCGAGAGGTCCCTTGCCCTCCTGTTTCGTACCTCAAGATGTCTTTTGCGCGAAGAAAAAGAAATGTGCTGGCATCCCAAAGGTAATGTTTTATCAAGAGCAATATTATAGGTGTGGGGGTTAAGATGAACACGGTACCCAGGAAAATTCATGGTCGACCCAACATTCGGATGCAGGCAGACCCCCACCCACCCACAAACAAAATCTTTGATTATGAAGTTTTGAAACCAGGGAGACACTTTCTATGTTTTCTAGAACATCAAAATTTATATTGAACCAGGTTACATAGCTAACCAAATGCATACATCTATTTGTGAGTAGGGTTGGGTGGTATAAGGTGGGACCCGGGTACCTGTACCTATGTACACAAGGGCCAGTATCTGCGTACTCTCAAATCAGACAAAACTAATTTCACTGGACATGTTCTATTTGCCCGTCTACGCTGGAATATGCACCATCCTACTTTAAATTAACGAAATCCCTTAACCCTAGAAAGATTTAGCTCTTTTGCCAAACACGAATGCTTGAGGGGAGGTCATTTTGACCATCATTTTGATGGCATCATCTAATTAGTGTCAAAAGATGTGTTCATATTCAAGGAACAGTTGTGCAAAAGCTTTTGGTAATTGATTAAATGGCAAGAAAAACCGAGGGGGGGGGAGGTCAATTTGACCCCCCTAAAGCTTTCTAGGGTTAAGGGGGGGAGTCTTCTTTATTTACTGCATAATTTAATACAAAATTTATTTAATATGCTACTTTTAAATTCGAATAGCATTGCTCTAAAATGTGTAGTCAACATTCAGCAAAAACAAACAAATAGAAAATAGTTAAAAGAATAAAAGAAATAGTACTAGGAGCAGATTATTGTTGTTTTGACCTACATGTAGCCTAAATTAGGGTGCCACCAGTTGAGCGAGTTCTTGCACTTGTGGTGTTCATTGCAACAAAAAACAGGTGTGGACCGGGCTATGCATCACTGGAATGCTTTGAATCATCCATATAGCATAAAATTTAATTCAATTTCAATTTTACATTTAAAAATGCCACTGTTTATATAAGAGATTCAAATGTATATTTACAAAAATTATTTACAAAAAATATTTACAAAAATTATTCACAAAAAGTATTTACAAATTTCAAACAAAGTCTATTATTTACACAGCCACACCATCACTTTTCCGCTTTCGGTACATTCTCTTCTGGCGCTGAACACCGTTAACTCGGCTGAAAATGCCGCGGTTCTCTCTCTGCATAATCTGGAAGGAAAGCAAAGGTTGTCAGAACATAAATTTAAATAGACTGCTGGGTTTGAGGATTATTTTGAGAAATTAAAATAACTTTGAGAACCAAAGGCTGAAACAGTATAAAAAAGTTAACTTGCTCTTGTGATCATGTATATTCTAGCTCTGGCATGACTCTGTTTCATTTAAAGAGAATTGCCGTTAATAACATAACATATAATATATTCTAATCCTTGGGATCATGGTACATTTGTTATTATCATGACTTGCATATATAATAATGTTTGTGATAATTGTTTGGGAGTATCTATACTGGTATATTGTTTATCTTTTAGCCAGAGATTAGCGGGCCAGAAAGCTGTTTGGCTATATAAATGGGCTTTTTTACTTCTCTTGCACACACCAATCTCTTTCCAACTACTGTATTGACTTCCACTCTGTTGGGAATAAAAGGTGGCTACATATGCTTGCCAATGGCAGTTTATCATAAAGGAGCACCACACACAATTTGTAACAAAATATGAAAAAACTAAAAAGGTTATGTAATGTTCTACTTCTAGATATCAGTACCTGTACTGTATAGTCAGACTTCTTTCCTCCCTTCTGGGTACTGCGGTGGAATGTTCGATTTTGCTGATGATTCTTTTTCTCCACAGTCTGACAATTAATGTTGTTGATCTCACAAAGCTTCTCCAGAAACTGCGGCACATAATAAACCATTACTATAAATTGCAACACAATAAAATAATCAAGAAATTATTTCATTGATAACATAATTATTTACTCACAGCAATTGAATACTTACCATGAATGTAGGGGATCACATCCTATCGTTGAAGGAAAAATGAAAAAAAAAAGAACAAACTTGAATAAATATTTTACATTCACATAATTTACCTGTTATGTTTTCTGCTTTTACAGATAAAATACATCAAGAGAGTAGAAGATTGATGGTAAGAATTTCAACAAAATCAACACATGTACAATAAATTCAAAGACTCATCATCCCTCTGCCAACCCAGTTAACACATTCAAAGATGTAGTGTACAAGTATTTCACCCCACTGTGCCACCCTGGGGATTATGCAATTGCTTATTTATGATGTACCCTTCGAAGATTCACCACCCATGGAGTGATGTCGGAAGATGTACGTTTAGAGCTGTAAAATAAATCATATCTTGACGATTCAACAAAATGGAATTTGGGGTATATTTGCTACTTCATGGACACTGACAGGAACTTCAGAAACTATGTAATATATGTGATTGAGGAAAAGAGAGTAACATGTTGAAAGTAGTCAACCAAGTCAATGTACTGTACATGTACCTCGTCAAAAGTGGCAACACGGAAGTCCGATCCCCACTGCCTCGCTCGTTGCTTAAACTCTAATGGCGAAAGACGGTGGACATCATTTACTTTGGCATCGAGAGCATCAGCAAGTATCTCGAAGTTTCGCCAGACATCTGCCAGCTTGCCAATATCAAGAACTTTTTCTTGGCACGTGTAGACATCTGCAAACTGAACCAAAAATAAAAGTACACTGAGAAAAAACCCCTAGAAAATTAATGTGCACTGCAATTACATAAGCCACACACAGATTACCTACTGAAGTATTCAAATGGGGGAGCTGTAACTCCAAAAAAGTTATGATTTAGTCTAGTATATGTACCTCAAGCGTTAATTTGTTTGTATAGAACTCAATGATTCTGGCTTTTAATAGGTCCTTTTTCCCCGTCTTTTTGAGCCGATGTCTCTCGCAGACCACCACAAGTTGTTGTTTTGACAAGCAATCAAGTGCAGTTACTGACTTGTCTTGCATGTTGGCAAGAAATGAGCTGAGTCTGAGGTTTTTTACAACAGTCTCCAAGTCATCTCCTGTTGAAATAATAATAATGATAAGTAATATTAATAATAATAATAATAATAATAATCAGTTCATTTACCCTTCTCGTAGTATACATAATTTATGTCTTTGAATATCACAGTGGAGTACATTGGAAGTGTAAGCCTCAAGACCAATACATAATATTATTTTTAAGCTCAAATGTTACATTGTCACAGAGGGAGAACATTTTTTCTAACCATCAAGGGAGGTCCATTTAGTGACAGACTTGCCACTGGCATCCTGAACATCAGTGAATTCAAATTTCACTCCTGCAAAAAAAAAAACATTTGGTAATAATTATGTATAATGAATTTGATATTCATATTCCAGTGCATGTTATGAAAACGAAAAATTCCAAATGATGTATTGCTAAATTCTCTTTACCACTCTCCATATAAATTCAATAAACAGTTTGGGAGAACTTTACATATCATCTCAGAGTGGATGAGCAATTGCTTTATTCTCACAACGAATCAACTTCACTTATATTGATACTGTAAGGAGAAGATGGATATATATATATATATAAACTTGGTGGGAGTGAAAGGGTTAACAAACACAATCAAAAGATCACACATTTCAAATCTTGTGATCTAAATGCGACCTAAATCAACGATAAGTGTGCATGAGAATCACTCAACGCCAGAGTTTTCCTGTGGACCTCACAGATCATCTTTATGGTTTTGAAAAACTAGATTGTCTTCATTGATTGTAATGTATTTAAATTGATGATCAAAAGCTAAGCCGGGTAACTAATAGAACCAAATCTGCACATCAATTAAGAACTAATCAGGTCAATCAATTTCCAAAAGATAAGCAAATTTGAACTGTAGAATTATATATAATGATATTATCTTCCACTTCTGAAAATATGTTGATAAGACTTCACTACTATCCAAAACTGTCTGCAAATTTTAAGTTCGAGCATTTCCAAGTACATCAACATTTACTGGTTTTATGACACTAATTCTGAACTTTGTGTTTGTGATGCTGTGGTATCGACTGATAATTATTATGTAAACCTACCAATTTCAGAAAAGGCTGCTTCCATCTTCTTTGTAGTTTTTTGTTGGATTGCCCAGCAAGCAACCTGAAAAAATAGTAAAGAGAAACAAGATTACAAAAATTCTCATGCACATAAAGGCATTTTTGAACAGGCTTAAATCCTTTACCTTATCTAGATTGTTTGAGTAGTTAAATGAGCAATTGCAAAAAGTCTGAAACTAATAAAACTGTTTACTCTAATTTGTCAATATCACTGTGTACTGCCATCTCCACTCTGTGAGGAGGGTGGGGTTCTTATTATTACTTTTTGGCAATTTAAGCTGACAAATCAGAATTTACCAATAATACAACAATCACAGTAATAACAAATACATCTGTGGTATTACCTATTTTGCTTAGAACTGTAGTTCTAAGTTGAAGTAACCTACTTGATTCACCAGCTTTCCCCTTATACGAATCTTCAAATGCAGGGTGTCTGGCACCAACTTGTCAAATTCCACGTATACCAGTGGAGGGTACTTCACACCAAAGCACTTCTCTTTGCCAAGACAGTTTCTGCAGTCTTCTTGTGTCCTTGTTATTGGCCAGTCCTCAACTAAAAATTGTAAAACAGAAACTCTTTACAGAGGGTGGAGGGTAGATAATACATTGATTTCTATTTTATACCAGCCTGAAAAAGTTTTGTGTGACTGTAAAATTTGACTCGATACCATTTCTGTTCATCAGTAGTGTCAAGGGTTTGTAGGCAAAAGTAGAAGATTAGTTATATGTGAATTACTAGACATTCTGACAATAATATAATAATATATATTTGTATAACAAAATAAGCAAATAAAAGTAATTTCAATATAAACTATAATTTTGTTTCGACATGTATGTACTGTATCGTCATAAATAAACTGAAGTTATGATAATTAAGCAAAATTAAGAAAACGTATTGGTAAAATCCTTGATTTGGTCTTTGCCACAATGGCACCAGAGGCAGAAATAAAAGGATGATGGAGCGTTTATGCCCATCAGGGCAGCCATGAACTTCCAGTCTGCATAGACAAACCTAAGAAAAATAGGCAAAATGTAGTGAAATACAAAGTAACTTACAAGTTTGTGCAACATCAGTACAATGTATCAAATGCCTATCTCACCTTTGATTATTCTAATCTCCTCCTTCCACACACACACACACACACACACACACACACACACTCACACACACACACACACACAAACACACACACACACAAATTTATAAATACTAAAATTAATCTTAGTTTTGTCAAAACTATATCTTACAATTTTATTACACTTGCCACTCACGTTCACAAAAATGAGAATTTAAAAGTTTCACAGTTTGAAAAAAAGAGTTTTAGCTGGATAAACTAAATAAGAATTCCACTGACAGTAACATTATTAGTTACATGGAAATACATACTAGTAACATTATTTTAAACCAACCAGTCTATCTTTAGAGACCTGCCATTTGGCAAAGATAGGCCATTTAGGGCAAGTTCCTTCATCTCACTAAACACACACTCCATTCCATTCAGAAGTTCACGGGATTCTTTTCCTGGATAATGAAAAACATCCATCCTTTGTCAGTAAAATAACGTATTGATACACCAGTTCTGTCCCATTCTACTTCTGTTAAAAAACTATCAACCTTTCATCAGACGTGTATATACACTGGAAGTACTGTAATGCAAATTAAGGCAACTTAATTTAAGTAATTTCAATCTTTCACAAAGAGGATGAGAAACACATATTTGTGACTTAACAAGGTTAAGGGGAATGAGAAAAATCTATATCACTATCACTAAAGAGGAAACAAATCCATCATAGACCAGCCCCTACACACAGCAGAAGATAGTGCCTTATTAACGGGCACAACACAGTCCAGGAGAATGGGATTGATGGTAGCAACCTACAGTAACTACATGTACATGTAGTACACATTTGCTTACTGTCCAGAAACATGTCTTAATAAGGATACAATATGATGCTTGGTGCTAGAATTAATCTACCTGACCTTTGGGATATCAGTCACACATGGTTTGGCTTGGCCCATAGACCACTTTCACAATGCAGCCCAGTGCCCACAGAAAATAATTTTATTAACTTCAAGTCATTTACTGTATTCTGGAAACTAGCCTCAATTTCAAGTTGTTTATTGGTAATGGGACACATTATGAAAGTGGTCTATGGATCAGTTGTTTATACTGCAAGTCAAGTTATAAAACTTACCATCACAGATCGAGATACAATATTCTCTGTCTGGACTTCTGACTGTTTCAGCCGGTACACAGAAAGTATTCATTACGCTACCCAACTTTTTCGTTGTTCGACGGCCGTCACCAGAAAACCGGAGGGTCAGTGAATCATTATCTGGCAATTGTGCACATGCATTCCTAAATTCTTCATCTTTCAGCAGGATCGTGATAATATCTTTTATGGAACGATAGCAGCCATTTGCTATGGGCTAAAAAATAAGTGTTCAGAGAAAAAAATCCTGTACTTTTTCTCAACCTTAATATAAAAATGCCATTTCCCTTCACAATTACCTTATAAAGTAGGAAATCTATACTGTACTAATATAACATTACATTACATTACATTACATTACATTACATTACATTACATTACATTACATTACATTACATTACATTACATTA
>JAOEHT020097121.1:0-12981 GCA_025448195.2 Parazoanthus atlanticus | reverse complement strand
CTACCCCTTACACTGCATTGCATCCCTACCCCTTACACTGCATTGCACCCCACCCCTTACACTGCATTGCATCCCTACCCCTTACACTGCATTGCACCCCACCCCTTACATAGCAACCCAACTCCTACATTGCAACTCCATCCGCTACACTGCATTTCATCCCTTACATTGCGACACCACCCCTTACATTTCAGCCCCACCTCTTGCATTGCACCCCCACCCGGTATTCCTTACAATGCATCCCCACCCATTGCTTCCACCCCCACCCCGAAATCTGCAAATGTTGCGACATTTAATAGTTCAACATGTCGTTTTAAAAACAGAAAAGATACCCTTTATTTGCCACATACTTATAAAAGTAGTTGAGCAGCATGTCTGCACGCCCATCCTCTGTCAAACGCACTCTGTATATTTTAAAACCAAAGAGTATTCCTGCCGAGCTTTTGGTGTCAGTTTTGTATACGTAACGAGATGTTTGTCTAAATTTGGGCTTTACAAATGCATGTCTTGACGAACTAATACTACTCGAATATCTCCTTAAAATTAACTCCTTCCAAAGTTTCTAAACTTCCAAAGGAGATCATGAACAGCCAATTTCAAGTTTGAGAGCTCTGCCCAACCAGATTTTCTACTTCACAGACCACTTTCATAATACGCCACAGTGGCCATGAACAAAAACTTCGAGTCGAGGCCAGAAAGGCCGAATTACAGCAAATGTATGAGAACTTGTAACTTGAAGTCACTGGGGCGTATTATGAAAGCCGGATAGGACTTGGTGCCGACACACGTCGTCAAGTTACAGTGTAAACAAGAACAGTTTTCGCGGAACACAAACTTATCCAATATACGTGAAACGGCGGGAATTGAAATGAGAAAGAAAATTATATGCAGTAACGCTTGCTAAGACCGCATAACATTCCCTATCTTCGCCAAAAGACCGAAGATATCAAGTTTCAGAGAAAAAATGGACTGCTATGCAGTCCACAACAACACAAAATCTAGTCGCAAGATCATTCCTGCCGTTTGCCGTTTCACGTATACGTGGTGCTTAATCTCTCTCAATATGTGATATGAAACGGCATGAAGACGTGTCGGAAAAATCGTTCTAAGTGCAAACAGGCTTATCAGCTACGTTTTTTATGACGGAACGAAAGCTATCCAGTATAGTATAAATAAGGCCTAAGTAAAACTAAAAGCAAACAAACAAATGTTTTCTTTTCACATCTCGACTGGCGCGATTCTGCGGACAAAACAGAAACTGAAGCAACAAAAAAGAACAAATTGTCTAACAACTGCTTTCAAACTCATCTTAGCTTGCAAATACTGTACATGTACTTGTAGGTGTATTACTCACGGCTCGTACACATCATTTAAGTCTAAATTCAACGACTTTCTATGACATTATGACTTAAAAATCTAAATGTTCCAAACATTGTCGTGTCATTCACATGCAGATCTAATTTTCCAGACTTCTCGCGACCAGTTTCTCCACGCCTGGAACAATGTCGAAATTTATGACTTTCGAGGTTATCAGTAACTCGAACGATGTTAAATTTATATCATCCAACTGTGTCAGTATGCCAAGTGCTTCAATATTCACAAAATGCTTCCGCAAGAAATTTTGATGACTAGAAGAAACTGCAAGGAAGACATTACATAAGTACATAGTATTACCTACTGTCAAGGACTGGGAAAATAGATTACCACAGGCAGCCCTTCTTGTGAGACTGACAAGGGATTTTGATCAACTCCCATCACTTATTACTACAAGTACATCCATATCAAGAGTTCTTTTTTTCCCATTCATTCTGTCGCTCTCAGATAAAGTCTCAAATCAGCAATGGTGTAGATGCTTTGTTATCAATTCTTTGTTTATAAATAGCGAAAAATATACAAAGAAACAAACTTAAATGGATCAGGTTTGCATAAAAACAGAACCGAAGTGAAACAAAATTTTGTCAAAAACACTATCAACTGCAGTAATTGGTTCTTAAGGTGGTTCTGAAATGGAATGAAAGACATGTCAGTGCTCACTAGAACGAGGTAATCTATTTTCGCTCGACTTAGGTTTAAGGTAGTTGACTGGCCAATTAAGATGCCAGCACGAAGAATAGAATATCAACAAGCAACTGGCAGGAACTTCAAAAGAACTCTCTTCTGTGGTACATCTCTGGGTTGAAATACGAGGTCACTACAACGCGGTTGGCGAACTTTCTTCCTGCGAGATTGGAGGCTGCTGCCATGCTTTCCTCTGGTGAAGTGTACTCCACAAAGATCTGAGAACACAAGTGAAAAACATTACAAATGTAATAACTGAAAGAGGTACTACCAGCAAGTTTACCGAGGGTTCGCAAATAAGTTCAACGACATTCCATGACCTTATTTTAGAATATCCAATTCTTAAAAATCGTTATTAAATGTATCAAAAATTATCAATTATGAAGCTGTTTGTCGAGTTTTCCTTCATTCACACATCTTATTTCCCATGACTTTCCACTAGTTTTGCTTTTCAAGTTTTTCCAGGACTGGATTTTGAAGTGTTTTCCACGACCCATATGAGCAAAGTTGTAAGCAGCTAATAAATGTAGCGACGTTTTCCTTTAATGATGTAGTTATATCTTTAGTAGTTTTAAGTTGTTGAATGATGCCATTTAATTTTTTCGATATCAATGAAAAATTGACTCTTAGTAACTTTTCAGGAAACCGCTGAACTCAGTATGGTAGCAGCTAGTAACAGTAGCCTCAAGATAATTCAAAATTCCCATGACTTTTTGACGATCAGCAATCAATCTCTAACTATTAACCTGATCAAAAAGCATTTCCTTATAAAGCCAAGATACAATTGCTACCTGAAACAGCTCAGAAACAACAACAACATAATTAATTAATTAAGAATCCGGAGGCATTTGGAAAAAAAAACCCAGTACAATCGTTTTGGTGTAGACAGTTGAAAACGGAATTTGGCCCTTTTACCTGAAAATGCAGCAGATTTTCACATACTATGTGAAAGAAAAGTACAACATGTAGCATGCACCAGTTGCAATAATTCAGGCGTGTTATTCTGGCATAACACAGGCATGGCCCAGGTACCTCCCAGCATCCCAGGTCTGTCTGTAGGATAGTGTTAACCAGGATTCCTAACAAACTGTACCTTTCCACAACCTGGCGGCTCCTCTCCTCCCACTGGTCTGGGAATCTCCAAACTGGCAACATTGCCATACTTTGAACACTCTTCTCTTACATCATCAAAGATTTCTGTTCAGATGGAAAAAGGTTTTGTTGATATATTATAGGTAATCACACAGTCTCAAGTCCAATTTGGAACCAATTTGCACTAGTGCTCTTTTTCAAAGAATCCAATATTTGAAAGAGCCCTAAACATTTCCCAACACCAAAGATTTTCCAAACATTTCCCAAGATTTTCCGAATATTAATAATTATAATAAAAAATTGTAGGTCAGACAAAATCCTTAATTTGTATAATGTATTTACCCTGTAACCTTGATGAAAAAGTATCCCCTTCAATTCAGTGACATAATACTTACTATTAGCAACTTTTATAATTACTATTATAATTATTATTAAAATAATGGGGTCACAATGAGTTTGTACCTTCATATTCCTCATCATCACAGAGTTCTTCAGAACTGACCATGTTCATAAGGCACAACACCTCTGTTGCCATATTTTGGGTACTGGCTGAAAGGTCCAGTCCTGGAATTTGTAGTTGTGCTGGAATCATATTGATTGCATTTGGCTGCAACAACAATTTTTTGGTCAGTCTTATAAATCTAAAATACTTGTCAAAAATTCCTTTAATTATAATGGGTGCTCATCTCTATAATAGCCTTCCAAAAAGTGAAAGTAACCCCAAAAAGACTAAATCTTAGTTACTGTGACTTAATGTTGTAATTGGTTAAGTTTTACTTCTCTAAGTGTAAGAAAGATTACATGTAAAACACTTTTTTAATTATGGATTTTTTTTTACTATCGAACAGTTTTTCTATTCTATGCTATAACAATGAACTACATTACCACAAGGATCTGTTCAGTTATTGTGAAACTGCTGTAACTGTTCTTTGGTACAAGTAACTGTTGACAATAACTTCATATTCACTCAGGTTTTTGTCTATTTAGGCCTTAAGCAGAGTGGACAAATTCACAAGCAAAGTTGTGGTTCACAGTTTGAGATCCGGGTTAAAAAGCAAGTTTTTCATAATTTACTTTGTTCCAGTATGACAGCAAGACTGGATGCTCTCTAGATACAAATTTTACTTCTGTCAGAACCTTACCATCAACCAGTACTTCTAACAAAAAAACATGTTCTCAGTGTAAACCAGACATACATTGTTAAATCAACTCACATTATTCATGTTGCTCTTTGCGCCAACACTTGCCCTCTGGACAACCAGCTTCTTCTCTCCAAGTTGCATTCCATTAAGTCCAGCAATGGCCTGTGATGTAACAATAAGAACTTGGTTCATAGCAAATTATAGTGATACTCTGAACTAATAAAATGCTTGGAGATCTTCTCTTGGGGAAAGGAGCAAGAGCTAGTGGAACCAGACCAGTCAAAAAGCAACCAAACAATTACGGAAAACATTAAGTTTGAAGATGCTGAAACCAAGACTGTTCTGATTTCATACCAACTTAGCTAATTCCACACTGTCAGTTAGACATAACTTATGACTGTTGAGAAAGAAAATTACAAGTAAGCATACTTTGTGGACTAACATCATTTTTCATTAACAGGGTTCGTACTCTTTTAACCTTCTGAAATTTCATGACCTTTTCCAGGACTTCAAGCAGTTTTCCATGGTTAATTTCAACAGTTTTTTCTTGGTAATAACAAAAGTTATTTTTGATATGAGCTTTTTCAGCACAGAAGCCAAGTTCTAGATGGAGAATATGTATGTTGTAGTTCAATTTGTCCTTTGGTACAATTTGGATTTGAACCAGTTCAGTGCTTTTTTTAAACCAGTACGAGTTTCAAATATTGCTATTAAGTATGGTAAATTAAGTTATTAACAATTGAAGTGGTTAGGGTTATGTTTGTTTCTGGGTTAGGGTTAGGGTTAGGGTTAGATATATAATAATTGTAATATATTTATAAGACAAAAAAACTTGGGAACTTGCAATGATTCCTCTGTGGCACAGTACTCAGAAGCCAGAGTGTATGGGTTTAAACCCTGGTGTGGACAACAGGTTAGTTGATTTTGTAAAAAAAAAATTCTAACAGAGTAGCTGCTGTGTGATGTAATTAAGTAGTACGCAGTTCAAGGGGGATAAGTGGGAAAGGGGTAGAAGGGAGCGAGGGGAGAGGGAATGACTAGAAACAGTAGGGGAGGGGAAAAAGTGTAATTTTTTCCTGTTAATTTAGAATTAATTAAATACTTTAAAAGAAAAAAAATAAACTAATTGTACCAGTTCAAGAAATATTGTACTGGTTTGAAAAATAATGAACCAGTACAAGAACAAATTTTACCAAAGGACAAATTGAACTACAACATGTACATTTACCCATTATAAGTCTAATCGTGTGGGAATCTAGCTTTCTGTACATATTTTTAGATGAGTTTCTGTTTTCCTCTCACTCATAAAAGTAAACCAACCCATGTTTTTATACAATATTTTCATCCATGACTCCAATTTTGGTTTAACTAACAGGGTTTCCTTGGAGTGTTTTAACAATACCTTGAAGACTAGACTTTGTGTTCCAAAATAAAGAAATTTAATTTAAAGTCTGCCTAATCTTGGGATAAATTTTTAAAACCAATACCTTTTAGAATTAGAAAACTCACTGATAGCAACTTAACAAAATCCTACAAGCAGCAGCAAAACTTCTGACATCACAGTGCAATGAAAACTGTGGTAACGTAACAAAAGTCAATAACTTACATGTAACAAAGGTCAACAGAACTATGACATTACTACATACCACATCTGTGATCACCACATCCACATATTCACAGAAGGCGTAACCCTTTGACAATCCAGTGGCACTGTCCTTGACCAAATTGAACGCTTTCAATTCGCCAAATGATGACAGAAGTTCCTTTACCTATAAAGCAACATCAATACACTTCATTAAGAGCTAGACAGTGTTAATGTGATGCACATGTTAAACATTAGCATTCACAACTGGAGGTACACCAAGTCCAGGTACAAGACCAGTAAAACTTATGCAGCAAAGGAGACACAACATACAACAAAAAAACTAATATTTTTCGCCAAGTCTTGCTCCTGTGCTTGATATACCTCCATAATATAATACTTTGACTACTTATTCAGACCATCTTTAAGTTTGTGTGTACTCACAATATTTTACTTTTCCTGACAAAATTAGTTTGCTTCAAATATAAGCCCCTTTTGCATTTAGTATAAAACTATTACAGTCTTGATTAAAACTTTATTTTAAAGTTTTTATTATAAAACTACCAGAAATGAACAGTCTTGGTTTAACATAAGTAGAAGATTTTCATGGGGGTGAACAGCAGACTATTTGAAAACTGAAAGTATTGAAACGTCAAAATGTTTTAATGATTTTTAAAGCTATTTTTATAATAATTTCAGAATGTGTTCTAAGTGGCATAGTTAATGGCAATTTATTGGCTCATTGTACCAAGAGTATTCAGAAATGACACGCCAAAGGTTTAATAAACTAGATCCAGGTTGATGCAGGTTGGGTGAGAAGCAAGGCATACTGACTGACTGCCGCTGGGCGAGGTGCAAGGCATACAACCCTCTTGAGCTTGTTCTAAAACTTGCCTTTAGCCAGTTTTGCGGTTCATTTTAGGCCCCCTTAGCTATGGATCAAATGAGGGGAATAACAGAATCAAAAGTGTGAGTTTCTTCATCATTCTAAAGGAACAATCTTTATAGCACTCTTAAAACTCAACTCTTGTCCTGCTATGCTTTCAAACATTATTTTAATTTTTTAGTTTTTGAATCAATTTTATGAAAATTTTCAACTTGGGACAAAATTATATTACTCTGGCTTTCAAGGCAAGCAGACGAATGGGACTACATTGGGTTTTCAACAATAACAAAAAACTTAGGACATCCTTGGTTCTGCAAAATCGTCTTAGCAGGACAAGGGTCGAAACATAATTATATGCAAATACTGAGCGATCACTACATGTAGACAAAGCATGTGTCATAATTTGCCATTTCTTAATATCTACTTTTCAGAGGAGAGCAAATAAATTACTATGTGACTGTGAGCAACCACTGACTATAATTCCACTGACTTTAAACTTTTATGTAATATTAAACTAAATAAATATTTTGTTGTGCAAAAAAGAAATTCAGCAAGGATTACTTTAATTATACCATAAGATAGAAAAAGAACACCTGGTTAGATTATTGCTGTTTTCCTAGCTTTTGATAGGTCACAGTTTTTCCGTATTATTTTCAACAAAATTGTCATACTATGCCTCCACACAGTACTGGAACTAACACAAACTTGCACTGGCAAAAATAATGGCATACTAATAAAATTACTTGACAACATAAGCTACATTGCTGGGAACAGGGTAACACAGCAACTTACCTTTGTATGAGTAACAACAAAAATCATGATAAATGTGCAACTTCCAGACACCAATAGAAGGGCCATTGACTTTTTTGGTTGCAAGCAATTAGAAGTTAAAACACCCTATAATCCAATTTCTCAAAGGCAGTACCTCAACTGAGTTACAAAAAAAGCTTTTGGCAACGAGAAACCTAAAAGTACACTCTATTCCTTTGCTTGTAAAACCTGCAAATCTGAAAACCGCATGAAAGTGAAAACACCTGAAAAAGAAATTGCCTGAAAAAGAATTTAGTGTAGCTTTTTGGTGATTCTTCATCCTTCCAACTTGTGGATATTTCTGAAAGAAAACGCCTGAAAAACAAACTTGCTGAAAGAAAATGCCTGCAAAACAAACTTGCTGAAAAGAAATGCCTGAAAAACAAAATTCCAATTTGGATTCTTGCTTGATTGTCTTCAACCCTGTGAAAATTGCTGCTGAAAAAAAATCCATCGAGACCAATAGCAACCTTTTCTTGTGTCTGGAAGGCAAGCCCTGCTTGAAGTGTACACAACCATAAAATATCCAAAAGAACAGTCACCTTCAACTTTTACAGAAGATTAAGCAAGTAATGTACTCTCAACATTGATGATCACTGTTCTTTGGGTAAAGATGTCTATTATTTACAGCATAAACCATCTCTGCTAAACCAACTCTCTCTTTCCTCAGTACCGTATATCACTTTCGCATACAAATTCTTACTGAATTTTGTTTGGGTCAACAAAGCAAAGTTTAACCAATGCAAATAGCAGTCAATCTATATTGTCAAATGCTATGGTTGTAACCAGGTATGACAAGTAGGAATTGATTTAGTATCTTCAATAATTTCCACATTTTAGACCTTAAATAAAAACCTTGCACAAAAACCTTCATTATATTATCAGCAAGGATACTTTATTTTTTAGAAAGAGTTTGGTTTAGATAAGACTGGTGTAATACTGTAAATGGACAATCTAGAAACACCACACATTATTATAAACTTTCTGGAATATTCTCTGTAAACCAGTGAATGACAAAATGAGGCTCAATTTAGTCAAATGAAACAGTGCTATGAAAAACTTCTTGTAAATTGTATTCTTGACTAATGTGCTTTATAAACTTTGCAAGAACTCTTAGTTCTTTGGAAAAATGTTTCACAGATTATAATTTCATCTTTCCATGTAGCACAAACAAAATGTAACCAGACTAAAATTTTGAAGAGTTCCAAATCATTTAGTTGGCTAAAAATTAATTTCCATAACACAAAACCAAAAGGCAGCATGATCAAACACTCCATTTTCAAAAGCTTCTGAGAAAATTTTCCATGATGTTTTTAGCCTCTCGCACAAACATCCGACCAATAAAGTAAACATATTTTGGTAGCAGACCTGGTCTTCACTGAGATAGTTAGGGAGGCCGCCAATGAAGATCTTCTGAGGAGAGTCTGGCACCACAGTTGAAACAACACCTGAAAACACACAAATCAATATCAATGAAAATATTATCAAACACAATGTATGTCTTGGCAAAGGTTTCAGTGAAGTACAAGAACATTTGTTTTTTGTCTGTAGGTTAAGAGGCCCAACTCACCATCACATGCAAGGTGACCACCACGCCAATAAAATAAAAAGGAAAAACAAAGGTATCATGAAACAATTACAAGAAAGTCTAGGACTTGAGGTAGGAACAGTCTCGCAGAGGACCAGGTGCAGATCACAGACATGTCAAAACCAGAGTTCAGCAACAGGAAATACCTTTTAGTTCTAGTTGTTGACTGATCTTCTATGGAACACAAGATTTCCCCTACCCGAGGGAACCAATGACACCCGAATTCAAAGGCTAAGGGAAACATTTCATCCCAAGGGTAAGCAAAACCCACATTCGACAGAGAACACCACTCAACAATATTGGTCTGTTTCAAATGAAAATCACCTCTAAACCCAATGAATGCAAGGATTTTCTATTCTTTTCAAACACCACCAGAAACTATCTGGTAAATTAATTGTTTCGAGAAACAGTAAGTAATGTGTCACCTGGAGCTATTTTACAAGATAACTTGAATGCGCATTCTCAACCAATAAAATCTGTGTACCATAATTATCAAATATACAACAATTTTCCTTTATACATTAAATTCTCATGTCAATTATTTTTGTTTCATTAATGCATAGCAGTGGAGTTGATAAAAGCTATCAAGTATCTTTATATTCTAGCATGTTTACAGTAAGTGCTCAGTGACATGTGCTAAAATTAGAATGAAATTCCAAGTTCCCACAAGACTGTCTAGTTATTAACTTAGTGACACAAGAATTTAACAACAATTAAACAGCTTTAACTCTATCTTGACAGGTCAACACAATTATACAAATCTATAATTAATGCATCTTAATTCCATGAAAATAAATTAGAAAATTTTTTGGTAATAATTTCAAAATCAAAGTTGAATTCTAACGCAGCTAGTATTATTCAATTTATACCTGGTACATGTACGGTGGCTGTTTCTGCCATTCCCGGGATTGGCTGATAGTCCTTCGGTCTTCTTATCTTGAGAGACTGACCCTATACACAACAAAAAAGTATCCATCCGACATTTAGTTTATAAAACTCAGCAATGCAGCATAGAGTGCATTGAAAATGGAACTAGTGCAAGACCAATATAATTATTAGTTGCTTTACAAGATCATATACGTTTAGTTTGAAAATGTGTCATTTCATACTCAAGTGTCAAGTAGCATCTCAAAAACGTTGTATCATAGGGAAATTCTGGTTGCAAGTGCCTTAAAATGGCAAAAAAACCATTTCCAAGATCCTGGACCTCGAAGAGATATGGGGAGCTTGATCAAGACTCATCTTGGAGCTTACTACAACACTGATGTATCATAATGTACAAAAAGTGACTTACCTGAAGGATTATTCCGTCAAATGCCATTGCCTGAGTGGTCTCTTCCACTGAACGGAACTAACAGTTTTAGCAACAGATACAAATTGATGTTAAAACATTCATACTACATTAGGCTACACTGGACTACCTTACACTACCTGCAAGAAGAAAGGGTTTGCAGCAGAAATGTGGCGCAGTACAGTACGCATGAAAAATATTGTTTATGGAAAGAACTTTAATAATGTTGCTTGTTTTGCAAATACACTCAGACACTTTGCTGTGTAGTTTTGGAGGACTAATGGTGTCGGTGAAAGAAAGAAATATTATGGCTTGTATACCTGCTATAAGAACATAGAATGTTGCTAGCAACATTGCTGGCCGGATCGATAAAATTAAAAACATGTCTGCTGATCGAATTTAAAATGCAGCAATAAATAGAAAACTGGACACAAAGTCACTTTCCCAAGACATATGATAAATCAGTCTGGTTACTAAGTTCAGAGTGACTTACAGAACCTTGTCCAGTTTACCTCCAAAAAAGCAAAGCTTTTGTCCTCATATATTTGAACAGCAATGGCGGGGTTACCAGCTGAATAGAGTGTTCGACACTCTTGTATCTTGGCATTGAAAAATGTCAACATTAGAGCCTGCAATTAAATTTAATCCCAAAATATTAGAAAAGACAATTAAAAATAAGAACTGTTACCTCAATAAATGCAAAGTTTTGCTCCAAGTTTATCTGGGCAGCAATGACTGGATTCCCAGGAGCTGTGTTCAGTTTTGCTTCATGCATTTTGGCATTGAAAAACTCAATCATCAGGGTCTAAACACACAAACAGATACAAATCAAGCTCAGAACTTGCATAAAATAGAAACAAAATAGTTAAAGAAAATGGCACTATATAATATACAATATATTAACCCAACAAAGAAACTGTCATTGAAAGACACGACCGTTCTTGAACAAAATGAAAAACTAACCTCTGTTATTCCAAACGGGATGTTTCCTACATACAATCGTCGAGCCTGTCTTGTCATCTGGCTGCCATGTGGTAAACTGGAGACTGCTCCAGGGAGAGGATTTCCTTGTGCCACTGGAATCTGACCAGCAGCTAAAATTCCAAACCATATTATACTTAAAATAGGGTTAATTTATCGTAATCTATCGTTAATTAATCGCAAGCTCAAAACAAAAATTCTTACTTGTACTGTGTAACAAAAGTATAAACTGTTGACTGATATCGTAATCCATGTTTTATTAACAAGAAACAGTACCACTCTTTAGTAATTTGACAATAAGTGGTGTCTCGTTTGTTGGTGTGACAGTGTGATTCCAATCTGTCTGCTTACCAGTTAGCCTTGCATTAATTTTCTTAGACTAATTCATACTTCTAATTTCAGTGGCAGAACCAGTTTCTTTGTTTCTAGGAATGTATTGAAATTTGATCCAATCACATTTATGTAAGACTGTTTTCCATTTTCTAATAAATTTAAAAGACAAATAAATTTTCAGACTACCATATTTTTTTGCCGACTTGCTTGATGGATGACACTCAGGGGTAGTCTCTTGAACCTCCCTCTCTCCCCACAAATGCAAAGCTCTATCATTGCTATCAAATGCCAGCTGCCTGGTTTGCACAGTTAAAATATCCATACCTCTCATTGCCTTGTATTGTAGAGGAGTCATATGCTCAAAGCCGAGTGGTGGTCTGTCCCACAGTGATTCCCTATAAAAAATGATTAAAAATTTAATGCGACTTCTTAATTGATTATAGAACTTTACTACCAA
The DNA here is from genome assembly GCA_025448195.2 of Parazoanthus atlanticus. Lineage (NCBI taxonomy): Eukaryota > Metazoa > Cnidaria > Anthozoa > Zoantharia > Parazoanthidae > Parazoanthus > Parazoanthus atlanticus. The sequence goes on along the minus strand of JAOEHT020097121.1, from coordinate 761 downwards.
CCAGAAAGGGATTAATTATATTGGCTGGAATGTTCATAAAACAGGAAACTAAATTTACTACTCATTTCAAAAATTAAATTTCCTGACTTTTCCCTGACCAAATAGCATTTTCCACTGCCCTGTACACAAAGAACTTTTCTGTTAACCTGCCCCCCCCCCCCTTCATCACCAAGATGAATGTAAAAGACCACATGGGAATGCTCCAGAACAAACAGCATGTTAAAAATCACATACGTTGTCAGCATATTTTCCCAGTAAGATAGTATCTGCTCCAACTCTTGAACATCATGTTGACTTTTGGCAGCCTGTTTAGAGACCTCTTCAAGCTGGCTTTGCACCGTCTTAAAGTTGGTATTTAGATTTAATTCGATACGCCCCCAAAGAATTTTGACCGCCCCAACTACAACACTTATGACAGTGATCAGCAGTGAAACCCATTGGTATGTTTCTAATTGAAAAGCCACATAACCCCCTTAACCTACAAACGCTTGTAATACAGAGCGCCCGCTGTTCAACATGGTGGCTGCCGAGCTGAGTGAGCAGGGCCACAGCGTGCTGAATCCGGCCACCCTGCCGGACGGGCTGAGTCAGGGGCAGTACATGCAGATCTGCCTACCGATGGTGGCGGTGGCTCACGAGCTAGTCATGCTTCCGGGCTGGGAGCAGTCGGAAGGCGCCTATATCGAGTTTTGTCTGGCCAAGAAGTCAGGCAAGACGATCCGGGAGCTGGGTGGGCGTGTAATTCATCAAGGAGATAGCAT
>JAOEHT020097120.1:0-21278 GCA_025448195.2 Parazoanthus atlanticus | reverse complement strand
GGCGAGGGGAAGCAGTCACGGCTTAAATCACAGAAAATGTAGGGAAAATTGTTCAACTTTCAATCCTTGCAACTCCGCTTTTATACTGTTACTGATACCGACAAAAAACATGTCTTTTATTAGGTATTCGGGGGAAATTATATCCTTGCAGCAAGAAGAGTACTGAGGTTATGACTTCTACGTCATTAAACTTCTCTTTTTCTTGGTGCATGTGACATCACGGAAAAACTAGAATCAAGATTAAGGATCTTGTGAAGTTGTGTCTTTGACAAGTTTTAGTGCCCTGTTTTTGAAGTCTTCCTGCAAATTGTTAGGATGATGAGCATGAGGTGCTTTGACTCAGAGTTATGGATGTTTGAATTTCATTTTCCTAAACCTTCAGCGTATCCCGCTGACACGTCGGCTGGTCATAAAACTCGACAAACTTTTAGGTAAATTGCAATGTTTTGGCGAGATAAACCTTTAAAACGAGATTAATTTGGATCTGTAGTATTACTTGATATGTTGCATCTGATATTTGGCTTTACTAGCAGCTTTGTAATTTTGTCCGCCACGTTGGTTTATCAAAGACAAAGGCAAAGCTAAACACCAACATGGCGGCGGCCTCATCACTGACATTTTTCTATAAATCCTTGTGACGATTGTGCGTCATATCACGCCCGGCTACAAAATAAAGTCTTGCTCCAAAATTTGGCTAAGTTGTTTATTTTTTCAGCTTCTATACACTCAGAAACATTAAACTACCCCTATTTGGCTTTCGTTAAAGCTAAATATCTATGTGACGTCAGTACAAACCAAGAATAAATTAGATGTAGTTTAGACTCGACGATTTGTACGAAGTTTTACAATTCTGATGGCGGATTTTGTAGCCTTAATCTGTTCTTCTGGTTTTGAGGGTATAATCTCTGCATAAATAACTATTTATAAGACATGTTTTTGTCAAAATCCCTATGCATAACAGCGGAGTTGGATGGGCTAAAAGTTGAAGAACTTTCCGTTTTTCGTCTCCCCAACCAAGAATCCAATATGGCGACGGAAACTATGAAGGGGTTTATTTAGTAGCCCTTCAGTTGTTCTACTAACGCTCTTGATCTTATTCATGTGGACTGAAGGAGTATAATCTATTCAGTATTATAGTTGAGAATTGCTGTCCAGCGGTTCTTTTCCCGGCTAACAGTATTTCTGAACACAAATTTATCAAATGTCGATGATAAATCAGAATCAGTTTATACAAAGCACGACTGATCTACTACAAGGCATCCGCAACTATTTCGAAGCCAAGTTTTGGAACAAAACAAAAATGGATACAAATATAATTTTGTGCAAAGAAACTAAAGATATACGGCTTCATTCCTGTCAGAATTCTCGTTGCCGGATTTTAGCACTAAATTAAGATTGCAATATCGTTACAATATAATATACGTAAATGCACCCGAGGCGTTGGTTGTAGCGATCAAGTATTAAATCACTGTCAACGGTTCTACCAGAATCTTGATGACATGAAGCAACGTACAGTGATATAACTGACACAAACTGATACAAGTTTTCACCTAAATAACTTGAGTTAGAAGTGGTTACCATGCAGTTAAAGTTTAGAGAAGAATATATTTAACCACACAGTACTTATCAGTTCAATTACTACTAATTTAACAGAAGTGGCAGCGAAACTTGATTTGACTCTCGATTTTCAGTATTGGAGATAGATACTTAGCCGCCTAGAAAACAAAGCATTCGGTTCAGGCGGGGACAACGCTGTATGAAATATATGACTTCACTGAGTGAGTAGCGTTATTCAGATAACTGTACGGAGAGAGTCATTTGTACAAGATAAAGAACAACAAATTTTTGCTACCCATGCATCAGGTTACTTTGTTTTTGGATTCGGCTAATGGAGAATAACACTTTAAAATGTCCTATGTCTTGAATAAGTAACTGATTTTTTGGAGACGAATCCAGTGGAAATTCGTGCTGCAATAGGTTCAGTTTTGAAACCGAAATACTCCGGTCGAAACTAAACAGTATGAAATGAAAAGACTTTTGAAAGAAGTATTATTTAAATGACAGGCTGCTGTAATGCGACAAAATATAACAACAAATTTGAATTCCGCTGGCTTTTAATTTTTGCTTTTAGCAAGAAGGCTTTCCTGACAAAATCAGTAAGAAACTGCATACAGTCTTTCGAACTGAGCTAATTCTCATCATAAAAGACAAAGCTATTGGCAAAACGTTTCAAGCCGTTGCACACACATGCAGTGACGCAAGTTTTGTTTGTCACTGCATGCAAACTAGTTTTTAACAATCAAAGCGAAACTGGAATAAAACAACTCCAGGGCTTTTGATCACACAGTTACTTATGATCATACAATGATAAACTATGTATAAGTGCTACAACTGACTGCTCGTATTCCCGATGATTGTGCCACAGCAATACCAAAGAAATGTTCTGTGATTACTGCCCGTTTCAAATGAGTATTCGTTAGACTCTATCAGTGTATGGCGATAAAAATGACTGCTATATGACTTTCCGTTCCTTTCAGTGGCACAACAGAGTTTTAGGTATGCAGGGCAGCTGGTTTCGTATTGCGCTTGGTAACCGGAAGACACATCGAATAGAAACGTTTTCATATAGGCCAAGAATTTAACTTCAAATATGACTGTGTTCTAATTCTAAAGTAAAGGTATGCGAGGGGAGGTAAGTTAGTCTAGTTTACTAATTTTAAGCCGGTTTAAAGGATTCTATAGTTCGTACGTTGACTGTTTCTGTATTAAGATTTAAGGTTGTTCCAATCCCTGACTGTGCGCGGGAAGAAGAAGAATTTGAGTGTTGCATTATATTTCAATATAATCCAAAGTTTACTTCTGCAAAACATCTTATCTATAAATCAACTATTTTACATATACATGAACCTTGTGACAGTTAAATACTATTTTTGTTACAAATATCAGAATGAGCTTCAGTTAGACTTAAACCAATTGTAACTCCAGACAAATTCTCGGCAATTCTACCTGTTTTCATTATGGCTTGTACAACTAGTATTTACACTTTACAAAGTTGAGTTAAACTGACTAGTATAAGTTAAAAACTAAATAGGTTGCTACAGCTTATAGAGTGATGTACAACTTCTATTTATCGTGATAAGCTGCATTGTCAATAAACCGCTCCACCGCGGTATATTACTTGGTAGTTTTATAAGTTTCCTAGTCCCAGTATTTATCAATTGCACAGTGTACGTTTGCAAGTCACAGGTGGTTGTTGTTATAAAGAACTTTGTCTTTGTCAGTGGAAGTTTGTTCACTCGGCAGTGTTAGGTGGCCCCGATTCAGAATTGTAGTAAACCTTTATTAAAGAAGGTAAACCCTTCAGTTGTATAAAAACAACTGTTATCAATGGGTGCCCTGAAATAGTTCGATGAAATGGCCATGTACTCAGTTTTTTTTTCTGTACGCCTATACGGCTTGTAAACTGAACGAAATGAAGAGAACCAGAGTTGACATGCAGTCATTTGGTTTGTTCAAAGCCCGAGAGATGCTTTGCAGCACGTTTTAGTATCTCGTAGTTGGAGGTACAAGTATAGAAAGACAGCCTACAAAGGAAGTGGTGGGAGACTTCAACTTTGCTGATAATACCGGAGGTGCGGGACCGTCGACTTCCCTCTGGCGACCGGACATACATCAGTACATGCAATCAGGATAACTCCGTTATATTATCACGACTGCAAACCTAACTGGTCAACAATGAATTTACGGATTGATAGAAAGAAAGAAAGAAAGAAAGCAGGGCCGGAGGGAAGTTTGTAGCTATCGATTTTATTTGCAACCTATGTACCACTTTTTGACATAAATGACAATGCCAAACAAACAAACCAACACACGTTACTGCACTTGTATTTTAAAAGCTTCAACTTTGAACGATTAAGCATTTATATTGCTCGGATTGAAAGTGACGATACCTGATATGTTATCTACAGGATGGAAAATTGCAAACTAGTAGCTTGGCAGGTTTAGTTCATCTATATATGACTATGCACGTGTTTGGAGTTGGGCTCTAACCGACGTTTTACTGGCTCCTGATGATTTCATTTACTCAAAACGATTTCCTTTATCACCTTTATTGTTGTCAACGCCTGAAATGCCATATGGAAGAACCGAAAAAACAAGGACAACGTCAATTGTTTTATAGCTTGAAAAATATATATCTGCGTGCGTGCGTACCCGCACACGTCAGAATGACGAGTGGCAGAAATAGTCAGTCATCAGTTGTATCGGTTTTTCAATTTTGGGAAAAAAGTCACATTGTTTGTGATTACAAAATCAACTCATTTATTGAACTTGTGTGAATTCTTCCAGTTTCTCGCATGGCCTGTTTCGTAGTTGATACACAAATCATGTTTTCTGCAAGGCGAAAACTAAGACTAAGATTTACTGACATATCTATACTGTTGGATGATTTTACGAATTATGTATCAGTTGAATGGCAGCAATATCGAACCTTTTTGCTACTGTTAACCGCGAGAAACTTGGGTACGCAGAATCTTGGATTAAAAAACAACCCCCTTTGGTATAAGTATTCTTTCAAGAAAATATATTGGACTCGTGCCTGCGATGGTTTGGCCCAGATCTGTGCGTGCTTATTTTAAATAAAAACAGCCCCTAACCTCGATTAGGAAGTCGACAACTCTCTTCCCTCGGTTCCTGTTGTAATAGTTTTCCTTGTTAAAAATCTCGCCGAATGTATTGTGTAGGCAAGAGCCACGCGAGGCAGTACACAGTAAAAGGAGAAGACAAGTAACCGTGACTTGTGCGTGCTAATTATAACAATGGCATCTTAAAACGACCCTCGAGAGAATTCAGATGTGCGTGTTTCCAGCCTGGCTCAACTCAAGTATTAATATGCCAAAACAGTTACAGTTGGCAAGAAAATTGGGTTCATACATGGAATGGTTGTCTTTCTGATGTATACAGTGTATTTCTTTATTATTTCTCCTTCGGAGAATAAACACCGCTAATTATTGAACAAATCAATCTATTTACAACGCGCAAATAGAAAATTGCCGAAAGTATACACGCAATCTGAATAATCCTGTCTTGTAAGAAATACCTTGTATCGAAAGAGCTTTGGCAGGCTAAAAGCATGCAATGTTTTTGCAATTACGGACTGTCAACTGTACAGCGGATATACATCAATAAAACTTTTTAATACTCTGAACGCAAGTATTCAACATAAAATAAAGTGAACGTTCATTTAACTGTTTTGGCGTTATATAACCATGGTTTCCATGGTTTGGGGAGCGCAAAAGTTTCAGAAGTATTTTAATGACACTTTTTCATGACAAACCTTGCACCTCGTGTGTGGTGACGGGAAGTCACTTTCGCACTCCGAGATTAAAGCAACTCGGAATTTCCTGTATCAGCGAACAATTTGAAAAACTTAACGCAAACACATGCGCTGGGCTGCACAGTTTTCGTGTGCGGATTTCCTGACCTCCGGATTCCTGCACATAAGCCTCAAGACACCGGTTGTTCAAGCTTGGATAAATTTAGCCTTGGTTTAAATATGGCCCGATTTTTTTAAAACTTCTTTTTTATTTTGGAAGATGTAATCCGGCTCTTATAAATTATTATTAAAACATGTTTAGCCTTTTAGGAATCTCAGTTTCGCAACTGGCCCAAAAGCATTCTGTAAGGAAGTAAACCCAATCTAAACAAACTGTAGACTATAGTTCACTAAGTAATACTGATAACTATTACCTACTTTCAAAGAACTAGGTCCGGCTGTTTTATTTATTTGGGTTTTTTTGCAAAGCGGCAAACATAAAACATTATAGTACCTGATTAGACAGTGTTGTTTTAAAATAGTCTGTAACAGAATCTAAGTTTCGAGAAGTTACAAGGCTTCAGTTTGGCCACTTTATAGACTTGTCAGCTCATTCGCATAACAAATGTGAACATATGATTAATTACCTCCAAAGTTATGTTAAATATGCTGTATAGCGTTGATACGAATTACTTTATTATTATTAGTTTAGTCTTTTGAAAACTTCGTGGCGCAGCGAGAGAAACAGCTCAAAGGGTGGGTATATTTCCTTCAATTGTAATAATAATTGATAATTTGCATTTGTATAGCGTGTATATTCTGAAAAACAGTCCAAGGTACTTCATATATTTAGAAAATAGCTGTAACTGAAATTATGGAAAACAAAGTACAAGTAGAAAAAATATAACTACTATCTACTGATAACAGGTAACATAAGAAAGTGTTAAGATCACTTAGCAAAAACCCAAAACTTTAAAATCCAATTAAACTAAAAACTGCTAATGTGCAAACACCGTCGGTACAGATCACTCTCGGCGCCTCGTGTCCGGTGATTATTATTTTAGCGCTATTAAATTCTAGATAACAATTGTTTCAGTGTATAAAATTACCGTGTTCTTATCCCAAAAGTAAAAAAAGAAGTGAAATTGCATACTAATTAGATTCATAAGAATTCTGTCTTGTCATAGTCACGCAGGTGTCAGTGTATAGATATGTACATATTTTCAATAGATCTATATTTTATATAAATTAGTAGTGAACTGTACACTTATTTTGGCAGAGTATTTAGACACGCAAGGATCTCGGCTTATGGTTTTTAAGATTACGGACATTTTGATCACCAGCTCACGGTGGACTGCGAGTCCCGAATTCGATTAAGCAATACCGCACAAGTTGTTTAATCCGGTATATAAAAGCCGGACAAGCAGATTATTTCCCGATAGCGACTTATACAACTAATTCAATGACTGAAATTGATCATGAGCTGAAACAACCTAACTTGCACTCTAGAAATTTGTATTTCGGTAAAGATATATTATTTAAAAATAGATCGTTTTCGCACAAGAATGTGTCCAAGAACAAATTGATATTAGAGTAATACTCTTTGTAAATGTTCTGTTTGAAGTAAGTAAAATATACACATATGTACTATTTATGAAGAAATAGGTTGCGTCGCAACTGAGCTATTGGACAAATAATATTCGAAACTATGTACCATAATCAGCATGTGGCAACTTTTCAACAAGTGGTACACTATTATAAAAATGGCGGCCCAAAACGTAAATGCATGATTTTAAAGCAGTTTTTCAATTAAAATGTTTTGATTCACTTGAAAACACTTAAGATACCACTTTTAATGCTTAATCAAGATGTAAAATTTGATTTTACCAAAATATGGATTTTCATGACATTTGGGAAATTTGCTGAGTCAGCCGACTTTTCAAAATACTGAATCAGATCGTGTCGGTGTTAAACTTTGAGCGAATACTTGGATGCCGATATCTGCATCCTTTTTAAAGGAACAGCTTTGCCGAACTTAGTATAAAGATTACCCCGTACCATCTGACAAAAATATCTTAAACGGCATGCATCTCGTTTTTCCTCCTGTGTAACATAAACTAAACTGATATTGTGAACTGCTAAAGTAAAACATCGGCCTAAGACGTTCTCAAAAACCCTTACCATTTTCATACCAAATTATGCGAATTTCCCTAACTAATTTCAGACCTGACATTAAAAGTTGTTACCCATTTTCAGGCCTGCCCTCTTAAATTGAATGTTCCATACGATACAACCCCACCGGATTTCGTCCAAAAACAAAACCCAATTTTAGACCAAAATGTGAAAATCTATACCCAATTTCAGACCAGAATGCCAAAATCTCTACCCGTTTTGAGACCAAAATGTCAAAATCTATTCCCAATTTCAGACCAAAATGTCAAAATCTACACCTAATTTCTGACCAAAATGTCAAATCTATATATACCCACTTCCAGACCAAAATGTCAAAATCTGTACCAAATTTTAGACCAAAATGTCAATATCTATACGTTAATTTCTGACCAAAGCGGAAACCCCATCTTTTTGTGCCGCACATACCATACCGCTCATGTAAGGAAGTACTCCCCCCCCGGCAGCGTCGGTTAGATTTCGCGCCTTCTACGCGCAAAGGGCACCAAAGAGCCGTGAGCTACCACTGGCAGCCGGTGTAAACCATACCAGACGCTTGTAATAGAAACGACAAGACGAACACGATGAGTGTATGACGTAGTTCGGTTAAATGAGCCAAAATAAACAGTTACTAATTTCATTACTAGAAGGAAACACTGTACAGGGAAAAATTTGCACAGGCACTTTTTGTTGTTGCAGAACAATGAGGGACGTAAAGGTCGACTTGCCGAAGTGACTGGCAAGTGCATGATAAGTAATAAATGCGTATTTTTTTTCAGCAGATCTAATCTGATAACTAACTCCACCCTAGCTCTCTTTATATTTTTGGTATATGAGAAAATAGGTACCTTCAACTCTTGACTAGCAAGTCTGCAAATCAGCTGGTCAACCGGGCAAATATTTCGCGCGATCGTTCTCTGGAAAACCGATCATTTCACATGTCTCGCAGCTGTCCTCTAGCATCAAGCAACATTGATCTTTCAACTTTTATAATACAAATGAGGATCATTCGACAGAGAAACTTTGATAGACGAAGAATAACAACTTTGATAATTTATAATAGGTTACTGTAGTTCGTAGTCCAGTTCTGGCCGGAGTGCAGCGAAGAACGAAGGAAAACCGGGGGTGGCTGGGCCCTATGTAGATCGCTGCTATTCGGTCAGTATCAGTCGAAAGGCCTATGTTGTCAACAAATTAAGATCGTAGCTGTATACGTAATTGTGAGTCTCGGAGTCTACCTTTGAAGTAGTCACTATAGCCTAAAGTAAGATGGTAAGACGGTTAACAAGGTTATTTAAAAAATGCTGGACAGTTTCTATTCTGCCTTAGCGGCTTCTGATCGTGTAACATGCAGTACATGAATTGTGACAGTCTATGAAAGAATTGGACTTTCAGTTAATAGCAAATTCAAATTGAAAAACATCCAATCCAAGACCTCTGAACAAATATTTTTTTTAAACTCTGCAAGATATAGCGATGTATAATCTCATCAAGTCCATTTTTTTCGTACTATAGTATTTCACTGATATCTCAAATAAACTGGACCGCGGATGTCATCAGAATTGTGGGACAGTATCAGAAAGGTCTGATAAAAGAGACACATTGGCTGATAATTTTGTTATAAACCGAGACTGAACCTTGAATAGGCCTTTACCAATTATGCTTCCTTTTTTTGTACTAAAATGCGAATACTTAATGCTCAACTTTCTCACTAAAATGCTAGTGGATATTTCTCCAAATATTACTAAAATGCTCAAGAAATGCTTGTCCACAATATAATTATCTGACCTAAAATGACTAAAAAAATCATTGCTGAAGCCTGAAGATTTTCAGTTTTTCAAAAAGGGGTATATGTTTGCAGTGATATGTATAGTTCATGTGATTAAGCTATAAGTATTTTTGCACAATAAAGAAAGAAAGATAAACAACACTGGCGTATTTGAGTTTCATTTGTCATTTCAATTGATCAATTCATGTAATAGAACTGGAAATATCCATATTGTGTTTGAAGAAATGGACGAAATATATCACTACAATTCTAGCATTATGCTCGATGCTCGATGATCACTAAAATGCTCAAAGAAATGCTAGCACAATTGGAAAAGGCCAAACCTTGAAACTGAAAAACGTGTTGTAACTCAGTATTTTGAGCTATAGTAGAGTGAGTAAAAGTCCTTGAACCTGATGAGTATGATCGACGCATGGCGTGATCTTGTCGCGTGCTTCTGAACGGCAGAGATTTCTTTTATCCGCATTTGTTTTTATACTGAAAAAAATTATTTAATTTACACGTAAATGAACAGATGAAATACTCTTTTTTTGAAAACAAGTTTATATGGTTAAATATCCATTTTTGCCACATATTCTTAATCTTTCTAGTAAGTTCTGCCTTCGGGTTGATTAATTATAGAGCGCTAACTGAGGGTAAAGCAGTTACTTTTCTTGAAAACATGATTTGAAGAGCATTGTTAAAATATGATCTAAAAATTAGTTCGATATCTGAGAAATTGCAGCCCAAATAAGTGTATTATATATAGCAACTCTATCTACCAAATCCAGAAAACCGTTCGTTAGGTTTGATCCTGGGCCCTGTAATTTTTAAATCTTCGATAATCCATGAATGATTCAAAGTTAACTCACCATTCAGTTTAGGCCCTGCGTGACTGACTGGCTTGCTGATAAGTGCTCCAACAATAATCTTCAAGCTATGGATTGACTTTTCGGCCAAGAGTCAAGAAATTAAACGAAAAGTTTAGGTTAATCACCTGGCTTATCGCTAATCGGCTTTTTAGGAGCCAGTCTCTGGTTTAGACCGTAATTGAAATTTTGAAGAACTTGTCTCACAGCTAGATATATAGCTAAAGAAAATATTGATATTAAAGCCGGCAACCAAGTACGTCTGATCAGAGCATAGTAGTATTAGTAGTAGTAGCAGTAGTAGTAGTAGTAGTAACTTTATTAATGTGTCATTGCTTCTAGCAAAGTTGACATCGCTAATCGGGGACACCTAATTACATATTATGTAGAAAACTTATATATTAAGAATGTTAAAATCATTTTAAGATTAAAAATACATTTAGATGTCCGATATCTAAGCACAATATATAAAATATCAAAACTATATATAAATATATAAAATACAATTATATGTATGAAAAAAAGTGTTAAGGATAGCTATTTAAAACTGTCTACGTCTATAATCTACATCCATCTAATATTTTACAAGTGCAATCATCATATTACGTGCTGCACATTACATACCCTTTACATAGCCCTTCTAAGTCCAGATTTTTTTAATGTTCTTCTTGAACTGGCTTTGCGTTCTTAGTGTTCTTGTTTCGTATTTTAACTTGGACCAGAGGTGTGGGCCAAAATATCTCATATTATTGTTATGGAGTATGAAAAAAAGCCTGACGAGACAAATTTCTACTTACGTCTATTTTGAACTCAGTGTTTGGATTCCTAGTTTAAAATTAGACTATATACTGAGACAAACATTCACTTCTGAGACAAATGTTCCTAAGAGTTGCAATCCAAAGTAAAGACTGGTATTCCTAAATGATCCAACATGATGGTCCAAAATTATCCAACATGTTGAACACCCAAGTCCGTTCCAACATCGACCCCAACACTGTTGAACAATGTCGGGTCCTTTTAAACGGGCCGTAAATGGAATGGCCGGATTATAAATATAACAGCGGGAAGGGTTGATCAGCTTGAGTCGTTAAATTATATGTTCTAAATGTGTTCCGTGAAAAAACTTAGCAACAGTTTAGAGCTCTACTTTCACGATAAGAAAAACAAACGAGTTATGTGACTTTACGGGCTAATCTCGAGCTCGAGGTAATCATGAGGTACATGCAATTAAGATAATATAATGACAATAATACCATTTTACTTTTGTAGCACAAATTCAATAGATATTTTCAAGTGTAAATGAATAAATTACTCTCGCAAGCTCATAGGGCAGACATTCTAGATCTTATATTTTTCTTTTTCCAAGGTGCGCTGCAAACGAAATTGTCTCGAGTCTCCAAAGACACTTTCCCTGTCCATGGGTGTGGAAGGTAACAGCACATAAATAATATTATATGTAAAACACGCTAGAGATTTCTCTATATGCATTTCAGCTCTACAGCATGCATGGTTTCAGTTTCTGATGAGCTTGTACAAGGCATGCTTTATCTTGCTGATTTAATTTTCGTGCTTTACATTCCCAATTAAGTTCTTATATTGATCCATGGATTTCAATTTTGAAAGCAGCCGATTTATGGAAAATGCCAACTTCTAAGGACATATATCTAGTCGGCTTTGATTCTTAAAAAATCCGGGAAATGAATATATTGACATAAAGTCATAAGGCTACAAAAGAAGGGGGACTTAAATACAGATTCAGAGACGGAATTATGACGGGCTGCCATACGCACGAGTTTCGCTGCTCCATAATCAGCCATTTTTAAGTTTAAGTCTAGTTAGCACGGTTAACTATTCCTATTTTAATAAACCCTAAGTAGACCTCACATAAATAACTAAAAGAAATAAAGAAAAAGCCAAACGTGTTGTTGCATGTGCCAAGGGTGAAAACGATGGAAATTTTAGTTAATTGTTTAAAAACATTTCGCCAAACTCCTGTTAGTATACACTGCAAAATAGTAGATTTGACGATAAGAAAAACTGACCCGTTCCTATAAAATAAATACTATAAGCAATAAACGGATTCCAAAAATGTTTGTGTTTTCGCAAATCAGCAGGAGGGCCTTTTATCAGTCATTATTCTAAGCACTGTGCAGACAAAAAAAGAACTCAAATTAACTACCAGGATGCAGTTGTATGCAGGTTCTTCCCGAATAAAAGTGTTAGACATCTTAGTCTCCTTTGAGAATTTCGGCACCGGCAAGTTGAGTGACTGTGAAAATACCAATAATGCCATTGCTCCGTCCAGTCCCAAAATAACCGATCAGTTATTTTGAAAAGTATAGCGATTATAGATTATAAAAATATCAGGACTAGCCTGATACTGAAATGCAGCCCGGAATTAGTGTCAAAGTTGCACAAAATAAACTACAAGGTAGTTTTTGCGAAACTGTGGCCTAAATGCTCTGGGTAATTTCTTGGTCTTTGCCTAAGTGCAGAATTGTAAGACAATTGTCATGGGTAATGGACCAAAAACAGGGTAATGAAAGGCCGGATACTAAATTTGATATTTTGCATGGGAGCTAATTTGCCTGGACTACTGTTACTACATAAGGAAAACAAACATTTTTTGGTCATATAATATAAATCAAAAGAGGGAGTAACTCGAGAAAGAAAGAAAGAAAAGCTGAAATAGAGACAAATTTGGTAAATGGTGCTAACTATTTGAAAATGTAGAACGGATTGCGCAAATAATTACTTCCAGAAGGATTGTAGGTAGTCTGATTGTAAGTTTTTTTTAAAAATAATTGTTTTTGGAAACTCAATAGAGTTAAATAATTGGACAAATGTAAAAATAGAACATAAATCATAAATATAGAAGGGGCTGAGCAACTGAATTAATTTCAGAAGGAATGTAAGAAGCTTACTAATTTTCTGTTTTAAGCTTAAATAATTTCTTCTTTGATATCATATCATATTGTATAATAACTGAAAAAAAATGATCACAAGATAAACTTTCAACCCTTTCCTCTCCCTTCTTAGTCAAATTTCCACCAGTAACTAAAGCCGTTACCACGATACGGAAAGACTGGAAATATAACTATACTATACGCCGGCGTGTTTAAGTCATCACCAGCCGGATTCCTTGCCTACAGGTACTAGTGTTATGATAGAAATATGTTTGAGTTAAGCCGACTTGTAAAATCACTCACCAAAAGACCTGACCATCGCCGATAATTGCGTGCTCCACAAGACTTCGCTATAAAACTAAACAACAGTTGTCGCTTCAGTGCCGCACCGGAAATATGAGAATGTCTATCAGTGTGTTTCGTTGGCCAATGTCATGCACTGGGGCTAAATGCCCGCCCATTTATTCCCACGATGTGAAATGTTAGATTGAATCTATTTGCATATTATCATCACTTTCCTGTTAAATTAAGAAGAGAAATCGATGTCTCAACGAACTATGCTCTAAACAACTTGGCAAAACATTATTTAAAAGTTGAAGTTCAAAAAAAGCTTAAGTTGGCTTGATATGGTTCGAAAAAAGTGCGTGCTGTACCTCTTTTAAACAGCGCTTTTAAATATAAAAAGTATTTAAGAAAAAGAAATGAAGAAATATTCACGAGGCAAAAGCTCACTAATGAGACTCAGCCAAGCAAAGACATACAAAGCGACCCATTTCTTCTTTTTCGCTAATAGTGATACTCGAGTTTTACCCTAACCTTAATGAACGTTCCTAAACTTGTTGTAACAAGTGTGAACAGGCGCTAAACGAGAACACTACCACTTTGACAATGACACGAAACCTCGTACGCAAGAAGGCAACTACCCGTGCGTAAGAAAATGTCTCTTTTGCACCAGTCAGTTGTTTACCTTAGAAGAGGGGGGGAGGGCTTTCGTCTGACAGGGGAGGGGGGAAGGGATATCATCTGAAAAGGGAAGGGGAAGAAGTGTCGTCAGACAAACCCTGCAAGGAATTGACAAAAAACTTTGTTCGCGTTTGCCATTATCAACAACTAAGCCTAGAATCTAATCTAGAACTCTGGAAGTTTTACAAAATCATTTTGATCCATCTTAAATGTGACTATCATTATCTCGTGTTTTTAAAAATCTATTGAATGACATATATATAAATAGCTAATTTTGATTTATTACTGTAAAATAGTCGGATTGTCAAGCGCTTCTATTAAGTCTGCTATTGTATCTATTACAAAGACATGTTATATTTTCATAAATGTAAAATAGTCTTACTGTAAGCGATTTCATCTATTGTTTGTTATCGTATCTCTTACAAAGAACTATTAAGGCACGTGTAAAATGATATACTGGTATAACCTTTTAGAAATAGGAACAGAGACTGTACAAAAACAGAGATCGTTGCCTTAATTATATCAGTGTGAAAACTATTTGGATATAGGCATGTTTCGATCAGTGTGATCATCATCAGAGTCGGAGAGGTTAACTCTGACGTGCTAGGAGGCAATCAGAGACAAGTGTAAGAGAAACTGAAAAGGGAAAAATTAAACTGCCCCGAGCACTGAGGAATCGAACTAACGACACCCTGAGTGTCTGTCGCGTCATTAGGGTGTCGTTGGTTCGATTCCCGCTCGGGGCAGTTTGGTTTACGTTTGGATTTCCTGTTTGCACTTTTTCTAAATACACATCTACATAGTTTAAAGCCTTACTGGGGCGCATTTAGAACTAGGGTTCTCAAAATTTCCTAGGGCAGTATGTTTATCTACTATATGCAGTCTAAAGTTTTAGATGCGTCTCTAGCGATTTCAGAAACTAAAAGCTCAAAATTTTCCCGGGCAGCATGTCCCCGGATCCCCGTACCTTCCAGGCGTCTCGCGCATAGACTCCCGACTTTCAAAGCGGCCCGCGGCCTCCGCCCTCGGGGCTTCATGCTCAGGTAGTTATTGGTGCAGTGTAAATTACACCTATTTTCTATTTTCCGTTGCCACTGGGGCAGAAATACAATAGTTAAACCAGATTTTTACCCTGTGCTTTATAGGCTAAGCCAAAAAGGTATTTTAAGGGTAAGGTTAGAATTTAGTGTTAGGATTGGGGTTAAGATTAGTGTTAATGTTAGGATTAAGGTTAGCTCCTGGGATGTGTTGGTCGAGGACTAGGATTATGATTAGGGCTAGCTTTAGGATCAAGCGTTTGGGTCATATCTAAGCTCAGGGTAATAATCTGGTTAACTTTCATATACTTGCGCCACTGGGTTTTACGAAAGGCTTTCTCATTTATCAAGGCAGATTACTGCCAGTTTTTGTTAGTTGGTCGGGTACGAAAACTCTCCCAATGATCAACCGTTGTCCCGTGTTTACCCGACATAACGTGTAAGATATATTGTAGGACTCTTCCTGTGGCATACGAGAGACTTATAGGGCCACACACAAACAAAACTGCCGCTAAGACTTTGACTACCGCCACCGAACCGCGGACATTGATTAAACAAAACTTAATACCACTTTGCTCTAACGCTATAAATACGAACTGTATGACCGACCTAACATTGACTCTGAAGATGACTTCCACACAGGTTGTCAAAACGTCAGTCACAACCAACAACACAACTGTGAGGAAAAATTGAAAGACATAAAAGATCTACTGAAAAATTGGTCATTAAAGACACTAAAAATACTTGATACCATAGAACATTTCGTTTTTGAATGTTCGTATGTTGAAACATCTGGAAACTTTTAAACATCCATATTCAGGAAAATACTTCCTTAAATATCACTCTGACCTTGCCTAATATTATTTTTGGTTTAACTGAAAGAGACCTTTGTGCTAGGAGTGTCAATTATATAATACTATTAACGAATTCGAAATACTATCTATATTTATGCCAATGTAATGGCACAATGCCGCATCAAAATTATTTATTGAAATACATCAGACAAAAAAATGTTATTAGAAAGTATGCAGGTTAAGAACCGTTATACCAACTTGGTAGGCTGTAAAAACTATATGTAAAATTAATTATATGGGAAATATAAAAATAATAAAAACAAAATTAAAAAATAACCCCAAAACTGGTCCTTCTCAGGACTACATTCACTCGAACGATCAACCAATTACAAACATTGATTCATGTGGGTTCAGACCTTTCATTGTATTATGCGTAAGATAACCTATACTTTTATCATTCAGAGGTACGTTAATCAAAAATGAGTTTGGAGACCCCCATTTTTGTTTTAAATTTGTTGGGAGAACATTTTAGGAATTTTTGAATAAGTTTAATCGTCACCATATTTTTATGAAAATTTAAGGTGACGCAGTGAAACCCTTTTCTAAGCATTTTTAAAAATTTCCTCAAGTATTTACCTTGTTCTGTCAATGTTTCTAACACAAAAATGGCAGGGGTCACCGAACTCATTCTTGGGAAGAAATGTAACTGAATGCTAAATACAGAGTGTGTTAGAGGTCCAGGCTGTATAGTTGCCATGGAAACAACATGAACTACGGTGGGGTACTGAAATACTTGAAGGTTGTTTGAAACCAGCTGCCAACAACTGACAGCAAGCTGCCATGACAGTTATAAAGAAAAATGCAAAATAAGAAAATGCAGAAACTGCATAGTGTTTTATTAACAAGACGAATATAACATGACGGTATTTCGTTACGTTTTGCTCGACTGGCCGTGTAGGTCAAGAGTTGGGCTTCGACGGTAGCTTTGTGTAATGTATCAAAGACACGCGATGATTCCGACAGCTTTTTCTCTTCAACTTATGTTTCATTGTCATAACCACTGTTACGTATTATATAGAGTAACATTTGAAGAAAGAAAAAAAACCAATGCAAAAGAGGAACCGAAAGTCATAGAATTAGACTTGGAAGACGGCTTTTTATGAGGTACACTAGTAAGGGAGGTGTGACGTAATACATTGGATAATAACATAGGTATTATAGTGAACCGTTGATCGATGGCCGGTGATCGATGTAATGCCGCATTACGTTGAGTTTTGATAAATAGCTAACCTCGACACTTGAAGAAAAACAAAAATATTTTTCTTTATTTAGATTTCGAAAACTGGCTCAAAAATTAGAAGATTTTTTATTCCGTTTTTAGCAGGACAACTGCATGGTCGAAACCGGTTGTTGTTTTGCGGGGGCTGATGAAAATGATATCGATCTCGTTGGTGTCAATAGCTCGTTAACGACACATTGGAAACTTACCTGCGTGCAAATAGCGGTTAATTAAACATACGGTTCCAATACGGAAGTCCCAAAGTTGGCTCATTGTTTAATCTAAGCGCACGGGTCATTTGTTGTTGTTCTTGACGGTGTTGAAACTCTCGCCGCAAATAGGCAGAAGGCACGCAAGGAAGCTTTCTTTTTTACTTAAGAAAACGCAGTTAGATAGAAAGACAAGGATCTATGACCAATACGTGCTAATGAAAACAATGAGATATTAAAACATCTCTCAAGAGAGTTCAAATTTGCGTGCTCCCAGCCTGAGCGACGTGGCCCTGACTCCTGAGTATTATCGCTGAATACGATCGCATATCTGCCAAGGCAGTTACACTGGCATAGTCGTAATCTTTAATTTGAACAGTAAAATGCTTTTTATCGCTCTCGCAGCGGGAAAAGCGGTGATAACAATTCGATCGGTGCATACGCCGCAAGTGGAAAAAATTACAAAAACATTTCCTCTTAGGAAAAACACACGCAAAACTAATCCATGTCACAATTTGTTTCATTGTTATCTTTATAGTCTATTGTGTAAACTTTGTCAGGCAGAATACATGCGATCTCAGTTTGCACAAATTGTTAAACTAGAATTGGACCAACCGCACAACCGACATACGCCGGATGAACGAACATCTTTCTCTCAATCTATCAATCTAGCAGTCTAGCCATCAACTGATTTATGTGTGCAAGAAAAACTCTGGAACGCGAATGTAAGTCGGAAGTAATGATTTCCCCAGAGCCTCCTGTGTGTGTCCGGTCAATAGATTTCACTGTCAGTTCCGCACTCCTTGTCCCGCTCTTAGAATGGAGCGCCAATTCAGGATTTCCTGTATTGGCGAACAATTCTAAAAACTCGACAGAATTATAGCCACGCACAGGGCGAGAGGCCATGCAGTTTAATTGAATGTCTTGTGTAATTTCCTGATCTCTGAACTTATGACTGTATATAAAAACCGCAGGTGTCTCTTTTGTGCAGGTGATAGACGAACAATAACAGGACTCGAGGTTGACAGTGCAGTGTTGTAAATCCGTTTGCACACTATAAAATTCAAGCTGACGAGCAATTGCAAGAGGCTAAACTATCCCCAACGGTAAGCAAAAACCCTTTTTTTCCCATATTCGATATATGATTTTAAAATCGTGCGTGTTGATAATGCCGCGCTGCACTGTGGTGAAGTAGCAGTTTAATTTGATTTATTCAACGATTGTTGACAGTCAACTAAGTTTTAGCTCCCTCATGAATTGTTGCGTACAAACTCCGGTTCAACATGTTCCACAGTCACTAAAAAATTAACATTTAAATCGCTCAAGTAATTTCGTGTGTGAAAGTGGGAAGTAGTTACTCGTTGTTTTCAATTTGCCATAGATTTAAAAGCATCGTGCTGTCTCCGACAATATTATAAGTGTTTAGATCACTTAGCAGCATATTCTCACCTCTAACTCCAGTAATCCAATTAACCAAATAAGTGCTAATGTGTAAACACTGGCTGTGCCCAGATGTGGTTCATTCCGTACTTGTGTAAAGAAAATCCGCCACGTTTTTCTTGAGCAGTGAACTACTCAATCTCGGCCGCAAGATGTAGTCTTGTTTCAGATTACGTAATCAACTCCCATTTCAAAGTCTTGATCAGTTCACTGGAGTCTCCTATTTAGTAAAGCAATACGAGACATTTGTTTAGCTCTGCTCGATAAGACACACGCAGAGCTCAAGACTGAAGAGCGTCGCTCACGGATGACCTACTACGGTTGTTTAACCTTTTAGTACGGAATTCGCCCTGAGAGCGCGCAATTTCTAAATCCAATTTCAGTTAAACCTACATTTCTCAAGAATAGAAATAGCAGAAAAGCTCTCACTTGCCTTGTAGTGTCGCTGAAACAATCATGCTAGTTACACAAACCTGGCACGCTAGTTCTGAAAGGTGCCTGTCGACAGGTTTCTCGACTTTTTCAGTTAATGTTAAAATGCTTCGCAATTTTTTTCCTTGGTCGAGGCTACAAACCAAAGTCAAAGTTATTAGCTACAACGAATACCTTTATCGCTTTACATAAACAATGTCAGTGGTGCTAAAATGTCAAGCAACTTCACGCTGCAGCAAGTTAGAAGTATTAATGGCTCGCAAGAATTAAGCTCATACCAAACTGAAAAGTCTGTTATTCCCATCATGCGGTTAATTTTGTCAAGAGAAAGATGCAGAGCTGAGGGTACAATGGGTTATACTTTAAATCCACACAACGTTTATCATGCAAGGTTGTGTGACAAGTTTTAAAAGTAGTGAATATCACCCCAAATAAATATTCTCCTTTTTATGAGGAATATTTTTTTTGTATATAAGAACGTTGCTCAAGGCAAAAAACCGCCACAATCATACAACATGATGCATGCTAATAAGTTGTCACGGTTAAGTAAGCACTTTTGTTTACTTTGAAAACGGAACAAACTACTCAGTATTAGTACAATTGTTACGAATCCAGCACCTCCTGACAGTATTATAAAATATAGTAGAAAATGTAATCCGAAAAAGGACATTTTGGTTTCTTTGATCAAAATATGATTTAATACTAGAAAACCAAAAAATATTGTTGGTAATAGTTATATTTCGAATATATATAAATCTTACTCATGCTAATGCCTAATGGAGCAAACCTACAAGGACAGCTTATAATTATATTAGTTGTTAAATTTGTTGGCATCCAAATGATCCAAGTCTTGTACACAGAGCTTTTTTAACACGTAAACTAGCTTTTACTAAATCTTGTTTACAGAGCAACGCATTTCGTGGTCGTTATTGATATCGAGCGTTAGTTGTTCCAATTGGGCGGGGAAAGCGTTTGACTATAATTAAACTCAGACGCAATTCACTTTCATAGTACAATAACTATATTGGACATCTCAAGAATGAAAACAAACTTAAAGCCGGAATACTTCGAGAACATTCGAGGCTAAAATCCGCAAAGCAAGTCAAGAGTGTCTAGCCGCAGTCCAAAGTCCTGTTTTACCCTACGGATTTTCTTCTTTTTACCAAACTAGTTTTTGTCAACATAAGTTGAGCAATACTCTTTTGTGGTGAACAAATATATAAACAAACAAACAATGCTAACCAGAGAAAGTATTGCCCCAGTGCATGTGCTTGCACGAAAGCGGCGAGTTTTGCTCCACAGTCTCTATAGATAATCAGCGAAAGAGTTGAAAATTGGAGCCTTTTGCGTTAACATCTGTTAACCGAATAACCGAACTTTAACTTTAAGTCTAAAGTACAGCTGAACACGATATTTTTTAGTTTACATTATTATAACCTTTTCTTATAAGGACGCTGAGGCTGCAAAATGGCAAGACTTGTGAGTATGCGGCCTCGGGCTTGGATTTATCTGGAAAAATGATATTTCAGTGCTATGTATTTTGAAAATGGAGTTATGAACCATTACGCGAGAGAGCAGATTCACACCTTATATAATGGTTAAAGAGATTCTGTGGTTGCAGTAACATATCAAAAATATTAATTTGTGGTCAGTACTCCGGGTAGGTCCGTACACTACTCTATAATTTTTAATATATTTATACTGCATGTATGTAGAGGTGTGTTCCTTCGCAAACGTACTCCACAAACCAGTTGGCACAAAATCCCGAAACTTCGGATCCAAGTTAAATACTGAATACTGCAACAGTCGAATTGAAGCTAAATAGACAATGTCAGTGATGTACCGTGGCAACGAAACATTGATTCTTCCAACAAGAACTTTCAACACGAACATTCGACAGTTTCAAACTGCCTTCTTCAGGTGTTAATGAAGTAATATAGGTAGTCAAATCAAAGATTTTTGAATTGAATCTTGGTGAAAATGACTAGTCCGGTGTATATGTATATGTATGTATGTATGTATGTATGCATGTATGCATGCATGCATGCATGCATGCATGCATGCATGCATGTATGTATGTATGTATGTATGTATGTAT
>JAOEHT020097048.1:0-12981 GCA_025448195.2 Parazoanthus atlanticus | reverse complement strand
ATGACAGGCTAGATTGTTGACTCCTGTCCCATCTTTAGCCCCCCCCTCACAATGGAACAGTCGACTGGCTCCCATGTTGCAACCTCCCCAAGTGACGCTGGTTTGCTCACACACTTGACGACGACAAAGTAGAACCAACCTTAACCCTTTCAGCCCCAAACATAACATAAGATATGTTGCTAAGTTCTCTTAAAATAATGCCATCTATACTTTCCTTTTAAACAGTTTGGGAGAATACTTGCTTTTCTTATTGGATAGCTTGCAAGCAGTACTGTATATGTTATCAATTCTCTTATTCTCACAATGAAACAACTTAATTTGTATTGATATTGTAAGAAGAAACACACTAAGTCTAGCCAAGAATGTGGATACTGTTCAGTAGGAGCTGGTCACTGGACCATTGGACTGGCTATGTTGTTATGGACTGGCTATTTTTTCAGCTACAATTGTAAATTTGTTTAGTGTATGTTTCAATTCAACAACTCCTGGAGCAATTGCAGAATATCCCCCGCTATTGTTCCGGAATCTACTGTGCACATATTTCTAAAGAATGAGGACTGCGCAGTAATAAATTAACTCGAGTGGGGGGTATTCTGCAATCTAGCCCAGCTCCTTATCTTGTTTCCTGTACTATTTTCTTTCAGAATTGATATTAAAGCAGTGTTTGTAATATTTGTATATAATAGTTGAAAAATGTTTGAAAAGAAGTAAGAGCTGATGCATGTTAAATTTTATTAGTAATTTTTGAGGTTTCACCCATGGTAATGTCTCTTTTTGTTTCTAAGTTTAAAGATGGTAACCGTAAAATGCATATATAAATAATTATTATGATACTGTTCATTTTTTTAATAAGTGATTCGATTATAAATAAATAAATAAATGAATAATATATATTGTGTGTGTGTGTTTATTGATTTGGCAAATACTTTGTCTTATTAAATGTGCAGGGCAAGGTGTATAACTGAGTCATGTCACTCATAAATGTTAATTATTTTTTGACATTCTTGTTAATAGGAAGATGATTTGTCTGACACATGCCACCAGGTATGGTTTCATCTTTGAATACTGTACTTCATACAGTGTACATGTATATGATATATACGTGAGTTATAATTATACCAGTTAAAACTTTGGGATGGCAAGCCAAAGGACCACCCAAGAGAATCAGAAATCAAAGAGACAATCTACAAACTAGTTAAAGAGAATTCAAAAGAAAAGTTCAACAGTTAATTCAAAATTCAATGAACTGAGCTGAGCTAAAGACATGACTTGAACATAATATAATCCAAACTGAGTGATGTTGCCGAGAGGTGGAACGAGAGCTCGTCCAACAAGGGGTGAAAACCTAAGCCACGAAAATCTATTTGGCATAACAAAAGCAAAGATGTATTTGACTGTACAATCATGTAAGTCTTTAAGTGAAGGTCCAGCCTGTTTACTTAAATGAAATTAAGACTTGGGGGGGGGGAGTAAGAACTTCACTGTTATGCACATAACACGCGTTATGAACTATGCGTGCTACAAAAAACTATTTACTATGATATTATTATTATGTTGGCGAGTCCAAAATATCCTGAAACTCCCGGATAGTGAACACAAGCCTGGCACACACTCCGACAGTTTTTCAGTGATAAACATGCAGAAACCAGGAATCACTATATCCACCCTGATTAGGTGAAGTGTGAACAATAGTCCTGAGTCAAAGGATATTCTTAGAATCACAGCATTCTCAGGCCGAACCAAATACAGTGAATGAGAGGAAGAAAATTCTTCATTGTACAAGCCTTTCATCAACAAATTAACAAGTTTAAAAAGATGTAACTGTACTTGAAACAGAACATATACTCCAGATAATTTAAATTTCTGTCGGTGGTAATTTTGAGTTTTGGTTTTGGGACGTGTAGCAGCTGACACATGACAAGACATTTTAATAAAAGCAGACAACATATTTAGGCTACTCTTGCTAAGCATGGTAGCATCTTTGTTTGGTAAATGCCTTTGATACTGCATTGAATTCTTGTCAATAATTTACATATTAATAGGCATGTAGTATTCAAACACTGTGTTACATATGAATTTAAACATATCTTTTATACGTCACCTCAAAAAATAGCAATTTAGCCTGATCATAACCTTAAGTTTCACCTAAGTTTTCTTCTATAATTATAATCTTAGATTATTTTGTCTTGAGTTCACATTTAGTCATACTTAGTTTATCATGAAGAGATTGAGACTCATTTCCAACCATCACATTGATCAGTGTTCTAGCTACAGTACCAATAAAATGAAAGGGCACTCTAATTTACAAATCATTAATATTCATTAGAATCATGCTGTTTCGACAGCAATTGTTCGAATGTGCATAAAATATTGAAAATATCAAGTGAAAACCTAAGTAACGAAATTACATGTACCATCTTGGGCTAGCCTCGCCGGGACTACGAGTCCGTTCGCCAGCCCCTCATCCAGCTTAACATTATCTTTGTATCTTTTGTTTTGTTTTTGCCTGTTCTTTTTTTTTCACGAGCAGGATAGAAGTTTCTAAATAAAAATAAAATAAAAAACCTGCAACTTCTCTGCACTTTATTTCAATTTTACACTTATTTATAAGAAAGGTTTGTGACAAGAAAACGACAGTGTGCTGCAAGAAAATGAAAGGGTGCTGAGAAGAATGGCAGGGTGCAATGCCCTCTCGTTTTGGCCTAGCTAGAACACTGTTGATCAACACAAAATACACGTATCAGATTCCTTAACTGTTTTCCTTTTATTGTTTCAGCACTTGTGGGAATACAAACAAAACCTCACAAAAGATGTCAGATTCGCAGATGCTGCTGCAAATTTGTGTGATAAAACTCTGAAAGAACATGTAAGAAATGGTCGTATTACTAACTAAACAGTGTTTGTCGGAAAATCTTTACCTTCAGTTATTTAAATTTATTTATTTACTCATCAGTGTTTTAAAACTTAATATGTTTTTAGGGTTTAAACTTGTTTTGTACATAATAATAATAATAATAATAATAATAATGATACAATAGTAATAATGAAAATATTAATAATAATGATAATAATAATATTTTGATATTTTATTACTAATAATAATGAGCTGAAAAGTGTATAATAAAAAAAAATTATATAAATAAGGGTGAAAATTGTAAACATTAATTATAATAATGTAATTGAGTCTGAATTCCTGAAGAAGGTAACATGCTGATACACATTAATTAAAAATTTGTGTGTTGGCGCTAATTAATATATAATGTTAACAAAAAGAAAAGACTCGTTTGCTGTTTGCGCAAGATATATGTTAAATTGTTTAAGAAATATAGTTTTCTTGAATGGTTTTCCATGTGACTGATGTCAACATGCAGGAGGTTGAAAGAACAGGACAGTTGCAAAACCCTGGAAACCATGACACATAGCAGAGTAGTTTCCCAGAAAGCCATATTTTATAATTATTTCTTTCATAAAATAATCAGCCTTAATAAACATTCGGAACTTGACTAAATTTAAACCCTCATAACATCCTCTTATGCCAAATGGGTTTTCAGCTAATCAGAGCATACGTACATGTACTGTTGCACTCTGTGGACCACTTTAGTTTCTGTGTCACTGTTGTCTTCTTTTTCTATTTGCATTTAGCAACACTGTGAAGCACTGAAAGGTTCAAATAGTAGAGAGATGGTTCCCTGCCTGCTGGAAGTTCGGCATAATGTCACAGAAAACAAGTGTAAAAACTTCCTCGGCAAGATGCAGGCAATCTATTTTAGTGATTACCGGCTCATCAAGGGGTTTGTTGATGCCTGTCAAAAGGATGTACAAAAATACAAATGTGGCAGGATAGAGCACAAAGATGAAGAGGTATGTGAGAAAATGTGCCAAATTCTATTATGCTAAATTCTCATTACTTGTTTTTATATATTTTCTATAAACAATTTGGGAGAATTTCGCACCTCATCTTAAAGGATTTGGAGTGGGTGATCAGTTGCTAAAATAATTCACAACCAACTTGTTTTGTATTAAATAAATACAATAAGGAGAATATACAAATCATTGTAGATGCTGATAAACTTGATGGGAGTGAAAGACTCAAATGGCAGCAAGCAGGTGGCACGTGGCAAATTTCACTGCCTATAAGTATTCTTGGGTTACCTACAGTGTACATAAATAAAATTGTAGGTCTATAGATTTTTTTGATATTTTTTAAAATTAATGTTAGCAGAGGAGGAGGGGATATAAAAATTTGCATTTTTCATCTTTGTCATACATGTACATGTACACTGTAAACAGGAAATCTGATTTCTTGTTTGTTAAAAGCTGAAAGATACAGGGTGTACAATCATGTAGAACTGAAACAAGGTTGATGTGATATAACCTGTCTTGTGAATACTTGTAACTAAAATGAAAATTGTACTATTCCATGTTTAAAAAGTTGTATTAGTTGGAAGGAAAATAATTAGTAACAAACGAAGCTTGCAAACAAATATATCATGTTTTTCTAAAACAGAAAAATTGAGGGTCTTTAAACCTAGGAAATATAAATTGATGGCCTAACTTTAATATGTTTTCCGGTACCCCAGCCTATTTTGCGGAGCTGACTCCCCCCATTCCAAGACAATAAATTATTATTTTCCCCCTTCTCTTCTGTAACATTTGCATGATTCTATAGTTATAATATCCTGTTCTCAAATAGACTTGATGTGACTGCGAAAATCTTAGCCCTTCGTCCAGTTCAGTCTTGGTTATTTGATCCACTTTTCATTTTGTGTTTTTGTCCCCATTTAACAATGGTTTTTTTCTTACCTAAAATCTGTGAGTTAGTGGCACATTTCTTCCAAGTATTCTGGTTCCAAATGGGCTTGATTGAATATTTATTTACAGGATGTCCATAATCAGAATGAAGTGTTAGAATGCCTTGAGGAGCACCAGGAGAATTTGGAGGAGGGTTGCCAACTCCAGATACTTCGAATTGCAGAACTGTCTGCAGATGATTACCACTTGGACAGGCCTTTGTATTATGCCTGCCGTGAGGATCGTGAGCACTTCTGTGCTGAAATACCAGCTGGAGATGGGAAGGTTTATAACTGTTTGACAGAAAACAAGTTTGACGAAAGAATGTCACAGCAGGTATTTGGATATATGATAATTAGAACAACTGAGATTGTCTCCCTCAAAAAAAAATGAAAAATGACATTTTGAAAACTAATTAAAGCTACATGTACATGTACATGTAGTTACATTCTGGTAAGTAAGACAAAGGTTGGGATTGACTGATCGCTAACTTTAGGTATGTTTAATGTCATTAAGCTTGGCTCACACTAGTCAGGGCCTCTGAGAGGATGCGGTGGTGCAGAATCACATCCTACAATAAAATCCACATCCACCACATCCTGAGACCATTTCCGTGTAATTTTGAAAAATTATCAAGAATTATGGAGAAAGATACTAAATTCCTTCTTTATGAAGATGGAGTTGCATAGTTTTCGCAATTTTCCTCTCTGAAATAACAAAAACATTGAACAAAACCCCAGGAAAACACGCTTTGTTCATTCATTTTCTACTTTCACAATTTCATTCCAAAAGGTGTTCCTTGCATCAATCGATTCTCACCTGGGCTCCAGTGTAACTATACTGTTGATTTTCCTCAGCCAATTACTTTTATTAATTTATTGTTATACTAAAAATCTGTCTGTGTCTTTTTGCAGGAAAACTGAAATCTCTTGTTTTCTGTTATACTGTACTCTGTTTACCATGGAAAAATTTGTTGTAAAAGAGAAGAAAAAGGATCCCAAATTGGCTGTTAACATAACTGCACACGATGGAGCAAGAAATTACAGTATGCACCAGGAGTGCTTCGTAACAGTTCATTTTCGTTCAACTGGCCAATCATGTGATTTTTCCAGCTGAATTTTGTGTCTTTGTCTAACAAAAAGAGATTGTCTTACTAATTTTAGAGGCCAAAAAGCTAAAGAAAACCTAAGAAGAGAGAAGGGTGCTTTTAAGGAAATCAGAAGGACGTTTGAAAAAACGGAAGGGCGCTGGAAAAAACAAAAGGGTACAGCGCCCTTTTGATTCACCCTGGCGAGATGAGAATGTGAGTGATCGTCATCTTATTTTGTCAAAAAACATGCTGGTTCGTAAACAAATGGCCTGTTGATAAGAATATCGTACTGCTTACAGTGAGATAAAATTCCTTTATGAACAAATTTATAGTTACTTAAATTTCTGCGTAATTCAAATGCTAATATCTTTTCCGCGTAATTGACCGATTCTTCCATGTAATATGCTCTCAAATTTCTGCGTAATTTGCTACTGTATTATTTCCACATCCTGTCAGAGGCCCTGACTAGTGCCAGAGACAGAAGCAGAATTGAAAATAGAGACATGAAGATTTTCCCTCCTAAAGTGATTCACCTGAAACAGAGACAGAAGCATACAATCATGTACATACAATATAGAAGCTCTATAATTTCAACAATTCTGCAAGAATAAATGGTTAAGGAATGGAAGGTTTCCTTTTCCTTGGCACCTCAGTCTGCAGTTTTTTGAAGACAATAAATATATTCTGTCAAGCATATATTAAATGTTATGTCATAGTGTGAGCCAGAAAGACAAGTGGAAGTGCAGTAATGTTCTAATCACATAGCCCATTCACTGACCCACAGAAAGATAATTTTGTTGAAAATACAATCGCCATGGATGTACTGTAACATACAAATAAGGCTTATGCAAGTGCTTGGAACAAACTTTGACCTCTCAAACATTTCAACTTAAAACCTTTTATGTGATAATTTGGGGATACTACTTATAAATATACTGTATATTATGTGTGTTTGATTTGGTTGTTAGATTCTGATTGTTTTGTTGCAAAATGGTTTGCTTGTGTCATGAATTTTTTACTTCTGTCAGTTTGTGACAGAACTCATTTTGATCTCAATTGTTATTTTCAGTGCAAGCACCAGTTGACACTCAGACAAAAACTTGAGCAACAAGATCCAAAGGTACTGAGTGTAGATTGGGTTTGTTGAGTTTAAAGTTCTACAAGCATACATTGTTTGCTTATAATTTATACATAAATTTATTATAATGCTAGTGTTGTCAATAAATAATGTGGTAAGCACTACATTCCTTGTTTATTAAAGGAATGCCATCTGGAAAGTCCTTGAAAAATCATCGGATTTTAGGTTAAGTTAAAAGTACCTTCAATCTCATCCTAGAGTCTAGAGCTGGACACCCTAAGAAGAAACTCCTCCCCCGCGCCCCCTGTTTCAGCATTGCTACAATGAAGCTGACTTTTCTTTCAGTGTTTTTTCAAACCTGCAAAACAACATTGGGTAGGGGAAAAGGATACCCCTGTCCAACATTTTTGTCTCAGATTGTCTGAACTAGATATGCCAAAAATGTAGTGTTGTTCTACGTACGTCATACTAATCTTTCAAGTCACTCTTCCAGAGTCATGTCAGGGTACTGACGGTTCAGTGTACATGTAGATGCTACACTACAGTATATTAATAAAATTATTACAACTGTGGCAGTTGTGAAATTAAATTGAAATTGGTACAGTTAAAATAATGTGGACGTAAACTTACGGTTTGACTTGTTTAAACTCACAAATGGAGAGAATCTGTGCAAGGAGCGATTCTGAATGGTGAAGTGTTGTAGTATAGAACAAATATAACTGAATGATATGGCCTCAGTCTATTATTTTCAGTCGGTATGGTTCACCATTAAAAGATGTAGTGTGTGAGGCCATTGTTTGCTTAAATTCCAAAACCTTAACTGTATGTTTTAGTGGCTTAAAAGGTGATGTGTTAAGCTGTAACAGTTTCCAAAATATTTCATCGAGGAACAGATAAATGGTTCTTTGAATCTATGGTGTAGTGTTGTGTACCTGCGGTGTAGCATCAACTTTTTCATGTGACTAATTGCAAGTGAAGATGCCAAGCAACATGGTGTTACATGTATAACTTGTGCAATTTTCTTTTCCTTCCAAACGTCGTCATGATATTACAGTACATTGTACTTTGGCCAATCTCTATACAAATGATTTCAGGTGGTAGTTCAGCTTTGTTTCAATTTGGCTGCTTCAATTACATCTTTGAAAGTCTATAGCGTAACAAGCACTCACAAAGAGCCATCCAAATTCCTAGGATACTGTATATAAAAAATACAATCTCAGCCAAAAGTCTCTGGGCACCCTAAGATGAAACTCCTCCCTCACGCCCTCTGTTTCAGTGTTGTTATAATGATGCTGACTTTTCAGTATTTTTTCGAACCTGCAAAATGACATTGGGTAGGGAGAATGGGGGAAAAGGAAGCCCCTCTCCAAGGTTTTTGTCTGAGATTGTAGGTAGTGGAATATTTCCCATATCCTTACTAGTGAGGATATCAATTTCCAAAGATTTTCCAGAAAATTTTAAAAAATTATTAATTTTCGAAGGTTTTTTGAAGATTTTCTGAAGATTTTCCAACAATTTTCAAAATTTGTCAGAACCTTTTTGAATACATTTTTGACAATTCTCAAAGGTTTTTGACATTTTTCCAAAGGGATTCAAAGATTTTCCAAGCAGTTATGTTTTTTGTCTATATTTTATAATGGTTGTTTGAAGATATGAATTTATTTGCTTGTCTAAAAGCTGTTTTACTCACTGTGTAATTCATAAAAACTATACATTTTGATTTTACTTCTCAAAAAATATCTTTGTGCCCCTGTGCAATATGCTCTATGTATTGTGATATGAAGTAATAAATACATTATTAATTAGTAACTACTAAATAAATTTACTTTTAATTATTAATTCCTCCCGACCTTCTGTTACAGGTTGATTATCCCTTGATCAAGAGCTGTCAGGCAGATATTGATAAACTCCAATGTGACGGAAAAGGCGAAACGCCTCATGGCAAAATGGCACATCTGATGCTATGTCTTGAAAAAGCCATCAATAATGGTAAGGCTGGAGAATTTATGAGTTTGAGTTGAGCTCAAATTGAGGTCGTATTGATTTTAAGTTTGTCTGGGAGCTCTGAGTTGCTGAAGCTGAGTTTGAGTTGAAATTAAGTTGGACTTTGACTGCGAGTTTGATTTGAGCTGTGGTTAGGATTTTAGTTACAATGTAGGAGAGAAACTGCATGCAAACTCAAATTACATGAATGAGTTACTCTACCTCCCATCAGTCATTGCTGATTGTACATGTATGTAAACTGAATAGTTCCAGAAAATATCTATATACCCACCCCTCCCCTGGCAGGGAACATTTATATTGGAAGTTTCAAGGGGGAGAGGGATTTCAGAAGCCAAAATATTTAAACAAAAATCTGTGGACCTGAACTGGGGTGGGGGTGGTAAGCAGCCTGAAATTCAACAGGGTTTATCAGATGTGACAAGGTTTGTCATCGAAAAAGAATGAAAATAAGAACTTTTTTGTTGTTTACAAGTTTAAATTTGAAAACTTTGTAACATTTCAAGTGTAGAGAAGTAAATATTTGAGAATTTCAAGAACAAGTTTACATCACCATTTACATGTACATGCCGTGTGAGCTCTCATATCAAATGTAATGCATGAGTCAAATCCAAACGCAAACATCCCCAGGCTGTGCAAACCCTGGTCATTTGGCCCATGTTGAGTCCCAGATGGCCAGGCATTTGATGCTTAATCGTGTCCCCAATCCGTTGAGTGAAGCCATTCTTTCTTGAAAATATAAATCAAAACAGTGCCAAAGCAAAGCTGATTTATATATACGTGGTATATCGATGTAGTACGAGGTTGCATTTAAAATAAAATTAAATATTGAACATAAATAAAACAGACTCTAGCGACCCGTCGGCCCCAGGTTTGTCTGTTCCTTTTTCCCTTCTTAAAGTTTCTTACTTGCTAACGACGTAAAAATATCCAATTTTTGAACATGTATTGATCAAGACAGCTAGCTTTGCTGATGGAGGTAAAATTATTACCAAAAACCTTCAACCAGAGTTGAACTATGTTCAGTATGATGAATAGTTGAGTTGATATTTTGACAGGCCAAGTTTCCCATTATCCTGATTTTGCTTGAAAATCCTGGGATAGAAAAAGTCTCAATTTTGAAGATCTACTTCAACAAACAACAGGTCCGAGAAGATATTTACTAGGTGAACTCAAGACACCTGGCTTCTGACATTTCACGAAAAAAAATGTGAAATAGTGCGGCATTGATAGGAAATTGTGCGGCAGGATAAGTCTATTACACAGCAAATTACTCGATTTTTCCTCTACCATATTTTACCTCGTCACAGGTAATTATATGTAGTAATTTGAATGCATAGTAAGTCTATATGAAATTTAATGCTAAAATTAATAAATGGAGTTGCTTATTGGGCTAGTGTTAGTATAATAAATAATTAGTGAAATTGCGAGAATACGTTCATGTAAAAAACAACAACTCAGTCAGGGCTTTTTTCCAGACCTTAATTCAGGCATTTAATTTATAAATTTGAGGGACTTATGTATTTGCCCAGTCTCAATTAAGTATTGATCTTATCTTTTTAGTTCAAATGCTTGAAACTAATTCATTTTCAAATCAGAAAACAATGTGCAAAAACAGCAGTTTTAACCACAAACTTATCCATGAGGATAAGACAATTTTTCAGACAAAAACAAACAAATTACATTTTCCCGATAGCAAAAAAATATTTAAATTATTTACCTTGTGAATCTTTGAATTATTGCAAAAGAACTTCCAGCAAATTTATTCACAGCCAATTGGCAGCTGCTTTAGATTAAAAACCAGTACCAGACTCCCTGTGCACATAAGGCCTGGTTGCTCATTTTTAGAGACATGGCAATCAAAAGCAACTTTGATGAAAATTTCGTGTTTTGAACGGTTCTGAAACGGTTTTCAGAGGTAAGAATAATGCTAATAATTTGTCCAGTTTTCAAATAAAGCACAAAAGTGTTTGTATTTTT
This sequence comes from Parazoanthus atlanticus, assembly GCA_025448195.2. Lineage (NCBI taxonomy): Eukaryota > Metazoa > Cnidaria > Anthozoa > Zoantharia > Parazoanthidae > Parazoanthus > Parazoanthus atlanticus. Next base: position 2,041 of record JAOEHT020097048.1, on the reverse strand, counting down.
TCATATTCATGTTTTTTCATTTCACGGAATTACGCGGAAATGAGCAAATTACGCGATTTTAAGTCAATTTCACGAAATAAATTATTGTGTAATCGTGAAATGTCAGATGCCCTGTGTAATGTAATGTAATGTACATAACGTAATGTTTTATTCATCCTCTTTAATTTGCAGTGTAGGATGAAATACAGGGAAGGGTCAAACATTAAGCTGGGTGTTACAACATTATCAGATAATTATAACTATAAATATTAACCAATTCCAAGTGCATTTTACCTAGTTTACTAAACCTTCCATTTAATACTTTTGTTTAGAGTCATTGTCATTAATTTGTCAAGAATTTGCAGTGAGGTGTTATGTAATAAATAAATTTATTCATTCAATTTTTTACAATTATTTTCATAAATCCCTGTTATTCAAGATCCTTGAATCAAACGAAAAACTTGTGTACCAGTTAGAAGACAAAAAATTTATGTCAAAACTAATGTATCGTAATATTTTTCTCTAACTCAGTTTTTAATTGAATAAAGTAAAATACGAGGGGTGGATTTAGGGGTGGGGCTGACAGGGCAAGGGGCCCCCCTTTCGTCAGCAATTTTGGAAACATTTTTTAAGAAAAACACTGAAAAAAACTGTGTTCTAGAGCACAGATGCCATTTCGCCCCCTCCCCTCGCCCCCTTTCCAGAATTGCGGGTTTGGGCCCGTTCTTCCCGAAATTTCTGGATCCACCCCTTAATACTCTCAGTCAAATCAAGTATAGGTATTAAATTACTTTGCAGCACACATGTAGCTAGATTTAGTAATGCATACTTGTAGTTATACTCTGGTAGACAAGATCAATAAACTATGTGCTTTTTTTCATCAAAAACTTTATAAAGCTGATTAAATCAGGGGTACCACCCTGAGTAAAGATTTAGTTGCTAAAAGTTTCTATTCACTCTTGTATTGTCTAGACAACCACAAAGGAGTTGCTTAATTTAACTCATGATGGTTAGCTTTTGTGTTGTTATTGTGTGTTTTTTTCTGATTATCCTCTTGCGTCATTCCTTTTTAAAAGTAACTATGTGATGACCTATGCGTACCACCTGTATGTTCAGACAAATGTCTAACAATTGTTTGTGTTCTTGTTGTATCATTCAGGTAACATTGTTCCCTGTACGCCAGGCACATTTAGGTGTGGCAGCTCTAGATTCTGCATCGAACAAAAGAGAGTATGTGATAATACTAATGACTGCCCCAATAACGAAGATGAACCCCATGGAGTGTGTTGTGAGTACTTTATCTGTCTTCATTATAAGGGGGATGAAAGTGGGAAGCCAAGTCTTTCAATGAGCAACCATTTTTGCCTAAATCCGAATAAACCTGAACCTGAACCTGAACCTGAACAATCTGAGTGTAAATCTGCCGATCCACTACATTTTGATTGTTAAATCTATTAAATCTGAAAATCCGGTCATGAAATCTAGCTGTCCAGCCACCAAATCCACTGAAACTATTTTTGAAATCCACTGAACTGTAAGCCCTTTCAACCTCCCCCCCCCCTTTCATCATGGTTTGTAAGATCCAAGTAGAAGTCTTGTGTGGTTTTGATTACTTGCAAGGTGCATATATCATCTAGGAATGATTTGGTAAGTTTACTGTATAATAAAATTGATTATTATATAGTTATGTTATATTATTTACTTAAAATTATTATATTATTTTTTTGACAGCTGTTGATGAGTGTAAATACTTCAATGGCCACTGTTCCCAAATATGTACTGATCTCACACTTGGATCTGAATGCAGTTGTCGGCCAGGATATGTGCTTGGCAGTGATAAGAAGTGGTGTGAAGGTAACTTGGTATATATCTCCTGTATCTTGAACTACTTTTATCAACATCAACCTTCTGACAGTTTATCAACAATAAAATAAGTTGATTGCTTGTGAGAATCAATGGTATAATTGACCATCCAATTCAAACACTCACTATGAAACTGAAACCCCCTGAAAAAGCCATGAATATTTAACAGCATTTTCATGGCATATTCATGGGATTTTCA
>JAOEHT020096947.1:0-12981 GCA_025448195.2 Parazoanthus atlanticus | reverse complement strand
AGTGCCACTTGCCAACCCAGAGGTTGTTGTCTTAGTTACGAACTCCAATGTGCGGCATGAGTTAACTGGCAGTGAATACCCAACAAGAAGAAAACAATGTGAGACTGCAGCAGCAGCTTTGGGGAAACCAAGCCTTAGAGATGTTACAATGGAGGAATTAAATGGTAAGTGATCTGACTATCATGTTGCCTGTGCATAAACAAGAATCTTTCTAATTGCCTTCCTGGAAACTAAGGCTCCACAAGCTTTCCCCTGCCCAACCCTCCTACAGTATCTTCAATTACTCCTCTCCCCTCCACACCCAAGCCCTAAAAAAACTGCCAACCATCACAAAAATGCATTTCAAAATATATAAAGCTACTTAAAATATCTAATTTTTGCAAGTTCAATAATGTGTACATGTAGTTTCTAAGATTTGCCCTTTCTTCAACTCTTCTCTTCGTCTCCTCATATTATGAGCTTACCCACTTTGTCTCTCCATTTTCCACTTTCTTCTGCCTTAGAAATGTTTCTTTTACACTGCATGACTGCTGCTTCTGTAAATTTTCATAACACACTCTTCACTAGAGGATTGTTGCCAACTTGTGTTTTGTACTGTTTGTGAAGCGAGTGAAGCCAAACTAGAGAATGTAGTGTTTCGACGAGCAAGACACGTCATTGGGGAGATTAAGAGAACTACTGAAGCTGCCGCCGCCCTCAACAACAGTGACTACACACAATTTGGCCAGCTGATGGTGGAGAGTCATAATTCTTTAAGGTTGGTATAGTAATTCTATCTTGAGACTTTAGTTAAGGTACATTATTTTGTACTTCAACAAGGGTTCAGAAGCTAAGTAGAAGTTGCAACAAGGAATATAGTTAAGTTTTCTATATTGCATAAGTTGGTAAAATCTGATTGGTCAGAGTTTTCATTTCCTAAATAACAGAGTCTTTTTTGTTGCTCATTCACTGACGAGAAAAGAATCTGCATCTGAAGAAATTGTGTACAGTAGATGTCCTGCTGAGCACGAGTTGAGCTTTCATCCACAATCTGGGATGACTTGTTGGCAATCTCTGCCTACGGTTTCACAATAAGATTGTTCTTTGTGATCAGATTTCAGTCGTTTTCAAACAATGTGAAACTGGGATATCGTACTTTTACCCTATGATTTCATGGTGTAAGTTTTCAATGTGAAAAAATATATGTGCATATATAGACACAAAGAATGTGAAAGAATTTCAGAGTTTCACCACAGTTTTCATTGCTGTGAGACCTTTCAAAGATGTTTTTTTAGCCATTTAGTATATTTGTTCTGCTGTCAATCAAATCATATTTCAAACAGAGCTGCAGTTGCCAGTGCTAGCAGTTGGTGTGGTACTTATCCAACCACAAAATGTGCTGTTCCATTTGTCTACAGGCATGCATTCGGTTAATCTGTTGTGTTTGATTGATTGACAGCAGCTCAAAACTAACTTGGTTCAGGGTGACGATAAACCCTCAGGGGTTGGTCGCAATGCAATGGCCCAATTCACACTATGAGACAGACAAATCGTCTAGATGAACAAGTGGTCAAACAATTTGTTTGTCTAATGTGAATTTTAGAAGAATAAGGCAACTTGTGTTGGTCATCGTAAATTCATCGTACTAGCCCTGGCTTGGTTACCATATCATGGCTGCCATATTATGTTCATATGTAGAAACGAAACGTCAATTCATCATTTGAATTTGAATTTCTATGTTAAATTAACTGGTCTACAGTTAAATTAGAACTGCCCAAGCCCTCACATAGATATCTTTTTAAGTTCTACTCTTTAAATTCATTGAACATTTGTAAACCCACACGTTTGTTGTTGATTGTTTTATAACAAATTATTATTATTATTATTATTATTATTATTATTATTATTATTACAACATAGCAGTTCTTCACGGATCTGTTTCAATACACTCGCATTCGAACTCTTTTTGAGATCCATAGGTTCCAATGTTAGCGCCCATGGCTGATCCCTGTTCTCGCTGGAACACTTGCAAAAGACTTCAGCTCTTGATCTGACCGTGATTGTTTTTGCGAGTTTCCATTTTAGCTTCTTTCTTTCCCTTCTCAGAACTCTTTAGACCTCCAGCCATTTTGTTTTTCACCAACAAAACTATTGCTCCCTTTGCTAGTGCCATTTCTCCTGCGACGAATGATGTAACCATTTGTTCGTCTAATGGTATTTTAGGTCGCTTTTCATTTGTCTGATCTGGCCGGTCCGACCAGTCAGTTCTTAAAAGGAACGCACGAGTTCGCAGAACTGGTTCTGGCCAGAATGGATCAGAGCTGCTCAGTTCTCCGGCTCCGGTTCGCCAAATCGTGGGAATTTGGAGAGTTGTGGCGGGAAAAATGTACGCGCGCGCCTGGACCTTGCCATTTAAACTGGCCAGAACCAGTTCTCTTTGGCCAGCCAGCTCCAGACCGGACAAGCGGAAAGCGACCTTAAGTTGTACTTAGACTGCTTGTCCGTTTCAACGACCAAATCGACGTGGAAAAATCGTCTTTACAGACGGAGAAAAAGACGGACAAATTCAGACGACTTGTACGTCCAAACTTGTGTTCGTCCCGTTTTCACACCAGACGGCTTGTTCGTCTGAGACGATTTGTCCGTCCAGACGATTTGTTCATCTTCTAGAGTGAAAACGGCCAATGAATACAGGGTTAACCAACTCACGAAAATCCCTGACAAGTCGAGTCTTAGTTTGCAACATTTCAGTTTTTTGTTGTAGCTTCTTTTTGAGACGACTATGAAGTGAGTTGTCCCTTCTATAATTTTGTACCATGCACGTACTTCAGTCTTTTGCTGTTGTTTCATTCAGAGACGACTAGGAAGTGAGTTTTCCAGTCTATCATTTTGTACCACTTCAGTCTTCTGTTGTTGCTTCACGACTAGGAAATTGGTTCTCCAGTCTCTCATTTTGTACCACGTACTTCAGTCTTTTGTTGTTGCTTCATTTCAGAGACGACTATGAAGTGAGCTGTCAAGAGCTGGACTCGCTCGTGAAGCTTGCCGTGGAAGTGGAGGGAGTGTACGGCTCGCGCATGACAGGGGCAGGGTTCGGTGGCTGTACTGTCACTTTAGTCATTCGGTCTCAAGTAGAGAATCTAATTAAACATATCCAGGTAAGTCTCAACCGAAAGTCTTCGCTTATTTTTGACTTTCTTATAGAAACCCTTTTCGTTCTTACTTTGCAACGCCAAAAAGTAACATATTTAGTTTTTCACCTTGTCTTGTTGAAGAAGATCAATATGACATTTTGAGTTCCAAATTTGATAGTGCGGCCCCTCTTTTAATGGTTGGATGAAAATTTGTCCAACAAAATACAAATCTAGAAGTTGTGCCTTTGTACTTAAGGAGACATTTTAGTATCCAGATTCAGAAAGACTCACTAATTCTTCAACACCTTTCTGTATCTCCTGTCTTATTTCACCAAAGATTTTCCGTATAGGTTTAGAAACGTTTATGCATAGAAAAAGAACCAATGATATTAAAGTTGTTATCGGAATCGGAAGTGATTTGGAGTTTGTTTTCGAAAGGCTACGATGTATTTTCTAGATATTTAGCCCCAAACACGACCCATGATGTTTCACTAAATTCTCTTAACCTGTGTCAACTCTTTCGTTTTATAAAGAGTGGTGAGAAATATGTAATTCATGTTAGAGAGGTTGCTGTTTGTGATCAGCTCCTTGATTCTCCCAACAAAATAACATGTTTTGTATTGATATTGTAAGGAGAAGATAGATGTTGATAAAGTGGCTTGGGCTGAAAGCCAACCAGATGGGTTGTTTATTGACATGCTTTTGCGTACTTGTGTTTCAGGAAGGATATGGAAACAAGGCAACATGCTTGGTAACCTCCCCTGCAGCCGGAGCGCAGGTACTGCGTGTGTGAAATCCATGAGGCTAACAGTGGACTTCGACAAATTTAGAAATAAGATATATACAGCTATTTCAAAGAGGATGGCCTTTGAAAAGCACAAAGCGCAATACGCAAAAGGCAATAAGACCGAATTACGCGCCAGCGGTGATCACTGCCATGAACATTCTATTTATGCTTCATTAACATAAAATAAAAAAATCAGCTTCAAGCTTCAAAGAAGGAAACTTCGCAAATCGAAAGACCATCGCAGACTTTATTTTCACTCCCGAGATCTATATTGCTGGGTGGCAACTTTTGCTATCCAATCATACATTCTTTGTAAATCTGGAACTTTAAACTGAAACTCGTGACTTAGAAAGTACTCGGCATATCATGCTCAAACTTTTCACTGAGTACTAACTGTGCCATAGTCTATTATTCTGTGTTTATTCGAAACGTTAAGTTTGATTTATGCTAATTATGAAAAATGTAAACATTTACAACAGCAAAGATTCGCCTATAGCTCCACTGTATACCGCAGCTACTTCTAAAAAGGCTGACTTTTGACGTGATCAGTTGATGAGAAAAGCACCAAAGGTAAAACCAATGTTCAAAGATAATATGGGAGGTTTAAATTACCTCAACATGCATTTTGTTTGAGTCAATTGTAGTACAGCTATTACATCTGCAAAGCCGGAAAGGCATTATGGGAGCTCCGTTTTTCACGGCTGCGTACAGTGCATCGCGGTCCCGCTGAACACGGAGCGAAAGATACGAGCAAATATTGCGATAAATTGGGTTAAAAGTAGTTTTCCTACCGGCGTAACTGTAAACTCTTTTGAGTGGCAGTATATAATTGTAGTTAGATAACTGAGCAAAATAGATTTGGGTTCCTTGCTCAATAGTGTAACTGAATTGAATTTGACATCCTAAAACTGAGCAGTAGAAAAGTTGCTTATTCCTAATTTTCGTGTCAAATATGTTGATATAGTTATATATGTTGAAATTCATGTGCTTGCACTGCGCCAAATTTTTACTAAGGTTATTGAATTTAATAAAACGCTAAGTAATTTCGCTCGTACGAGTAATACATTTTGAAATAGAGTTTCATGGATAAATATATGTAGCTATAGTTGGGTTTGTTCAAATGCGTTTTCTTTGTGACTCTATTTACATGTCAAGCGGACATGCAAAGGGTGGGAGTTAGACTGTGGTGCCAAATCGTGAGTTTAGACAATGTAGACAGTGTAGGTAGCCGTTAAATAACGGCAAACAAATCGTTAATGCTAACTTATTTTTATTTCTAAAACTGAATAGCTCTTAGGTTTCAAGCTTTTCATACAACTGCCATTAAAGAGGTAATTTAAGTTAGTTTTAAAGCTAGCGATAAGCCTTTTCCGATTGTGCTTTCTTTTTCCCGTAACATTTTTAATGCGACCGTTTCATTTTTTTACAAGATGCTGTCACAGCTCCCGAAAGGAAAATATAATGCTCGAAAAATGTTTTTTGTTAGGTCATGCAGAAATTGTTCATTGAGTCGGGTGGTATAAGGTGTGATACTTGTTTGATCTTCCCTTTAGCTTTTCTCTTATTGCGCAAAATATCTAACTAAAATGCTTGTATTATTCTCGATGTTTTTCACCACTATATAAACTGCATGTTAAAGATATTCTTGTATTAATCGACCCTGAAAGCCAGTTGGTGAACTCAGTTACTAAATTAGAAGACATGATAAAGTTCTGGAAGTTGTTGTCCATTCAGTTTTTGAGCTAATAATTTTGTTATGCACTTTCATGAACATATTGAAAGCTTCTGCAGGGACTTATACTTTCGATATCACTTGGGAACAAAATAACGAATCCCTAAAACCTCGAAACATTGTGAATGCTTCGTCGTATGTCGAAACAAGTGGACATAGTCCACACTCACATAGTCGGGGTGCTCAAGGTTTTATTTGGTAATTGTTGGACAGAGGCGCTAATCCGATGTCTCCACTTTATCCATCCTAGGCGATTATTTAACATGTTTTTCAAAGGTTGGCGAAAAGTACCGCCCTTGTAAAAGTATATCAGTGGGTTGCAACTAGAATTCGCCAAGCTCGCAGTCACAGACCAGATATACGCCGCGCCGTAATTGACATCCGGAGAACTTACTAACTCGTACAGAAACGGAGCCCAAAATACGGTGAAAATCCCGATGACCAGACCAAAAGTTCTTGCCAGTTTCTTCTCCACCTCGAGGGCTGCGTTGATGGCGCTTTGGTTGCCATTTTGAAGTCGAAGACGTGTCTTTGATTGTTCTCTCACTTGTATGAAAATAAGACAATAGCAAGTCAATATAATCACGTAGCAGGAAAGGACACCGACCACAACGTATGTTGTATAGACACTTTTATCGCTAACAAACGCATCCAGTGCCGGCGCAACTAGAGATAACGACCAAACAGCGGTGAAGATTATTTTCAGTTTCGAGGTAGTCATAAGTCGCCGATATTTGAGGGGTTTTAAGATAACTGCACATCGGTCTAGACTCATAAAACAGAGTGTTAATATGGAGGCTGAACACGAAGTGTTTCCGATTAGGCGTGCTGCATACTCGACTTGAATAAGACACTGTCCATGAGTAGTTTTACGGAGAAGAATGGCAACAACCATGGGCTGAACCAGGAGTGTAACCAGCAAGTCTGTAGCCGCTAGCCCGCAGATGTAATAACTTGAAATGATGTGTAGACTGTCCGTGGTGTAAATTGTAGCGCATGTAATCAGATTGCCAATACCTCCTATGACGCTACCGAGAATATTGAAAACAACAAGTACCGTCCCCTCAACTAAGGGTAGTTTGCATCTGTACGTTATAGAAGACGTGTTGAGGGACAACAAAGGATCAAGGTCTTCAAACATTTCGGTCAGGTAACTGTCACGTTCACCTTGAAAATAATTCGTGTTGACGTTCTAATTTCAAAAGGACCAGTGTTTGGTATTTTCTGCTTTGGACAACTCGGCAGAACACTTTTGCCAGAATTGTATCGTGTAACGAAATTCACTGAAACTCTGCGCTCCTGCCGCTTATTAATAAAAACACCAATCTGCCTTACTTACGAGTTGCCTTGTTTGCAAAATATAATTGCATTCAGTGGAAGAAAGTAAATAATCTTGACAGAGCTTGGCATTGTCTAATTCGGGATGTAACCGCGAAAACGTAAATTTGTATGTGCTACATCAATATGTGTATTTACGTAACGATTCATAGTCTGAAGTGCTTGACAGCAGACTGCGAGTCGTGCTCAAATGTTGTTGCCGGCATCAGTTCAAAAACAGAAGGAGAGTGTTTTGAACAGTTGGGAATTTTAAGACAATTCATTTGGTAAAGACTTCAAAACTGATATCAGTTTAGAACAAAGAAGCTTTAATGATGCAATGCCGCTAACAAGCTGTTTGTTGCACTGAAAAAGTTGCGTTTGTTTTTTCAGCTGGATGTTGTGCATTTGAATGTCATTGAAGTTTTATCAGCTTTCCAGCTCACACGTAAAGGAAACTAAATAAATAGCAGAGACAGAGGTTGTAAATAGAACGCAAAATGTTGAATAATTTTTTGGTCCAAAACAGAGCACGATTTTTTTAATAAAAATGCTACTTCTTTTGAATCCTGAGCAATAAAATTTACAGTTCTATAATTGCATTTTCGTAAGTCTTTGAAGAAGATATAATAAAAATAAAACATGGGCCAGGAAATTAGCATTCTTTGTTTTGACAGTTATAAACGTTTCAGAGTTTTCTCAATGTTTTGCCATATTCATGTGATCCAATTCAACAAATGATGTAGTGATCATCCCATCAACTTTAATGAAATAAAGGACACCTTTTTCCTTGGTTTAATTCCAGTAGTTTTGATAGTTTCCTGTCGCATTATACTCCTTGAGACACGGAAAAAATACTGGAGTCGCGAATAACTGGCACCAAATGCGAGAGTAGAACTTGTGTCATCTTGCCGAAACAGCAAAATCTATTTTTTTTATATATAAATATATATATTAAGATAAGAGGCCTCCAAACTCTTCATCTGGTTGTCAAAATTACCACTTTGCAGGTTCGTCTGTTTGTTTTCATAGAAGATTCATGATATACTTTTTAGCAATTTTTTGCCTAGTCTAAAATCTTCTGTAGGTTTTTTTGGTCTGCAGGTTCTACTTCCTCAACATGATTGTCTTAGTGCAGTTTGATCATTGGCACTGTTTGTTAGGGATTTAACTTTCTTCATTGTAGTTATCCAAGTTTATCACAGGCAGACAATTTGTAAGTTCGAGGGGGCATGAAGATCTTTCACGCTTTATCTCGTATATTTGCTATTTACAATTTGTGACACGTACCTTGTAACAACAGGTGATAAAATATATATGTGTATGATAAGCCGACTCCAAAACCTTTCAGACATTCTCGATAGTTTTGTTTTAATGTTATAGTTTTTGTCTATTTAGATTAATTTTTAATAACCTCCATGCAAAAAATTTTGTTTTCCTGTTCAAATAGAAATTGGTGCAATTTCCCGTTCAACCACACTTTTATACCGAAATGTTTTTTTCATACACCGTACTAATATAACTGTCACTGACAAATGACATCCTATTTTTAATTTCCTCGTTTTGGCACTGATTATTGATACTACTCGCACTGGTGATGGACAGTGTACAAGTCTAACAAAAAAAAGAATTAATTTTCGTTTTGTTCTGGCTACACTGTCTCCAACTTTTTAATAATAAAAAATACACATGAACGTTTACTTGTACATAGCGGTATTTGAAAAATCTGATTATTTTCAAGGAAATACGGCGTGGTAGGTTCCGATGAAAGATCTTTGATTTTCTCCTAAATTAACCCTTTTAAAAAATATATGGACACCCATTTATAGAACGGAGAAAATGGGCGCTTTTTCTTTACCAACTTTTTGTTTTTCATTCAAACTTAATTTCGGTGAACCAACGAAAGGTTGTAGAAATTTTCAAAGTGCTTTTACGTATTATCGCCTTATTTGAAATGGTTAAATGATTATTTGGCGGAAAATATTATGATGCCCCACAGACACAGTACAGAACTTTACCGTGCTGCATTTTGCGGTCGGTTTGACGGTCGACCTCAGAGGGTTCCACCGGTCAGCGGAAGTCAGGCATATTCTGGGGGCGTTCTAACCAAGCTCGCGAACTTGCAAAAAGCAAGGAAAATATACAAAAGACAAGGGTCTTAACATACAAGGTTTGCTCACCTTGCTTTTCTTCGTCCACTGTGAAGCCGGTCAATGGCGTAATTTTTTGGTCGATAAAAGGTACACACTCCACACTTTGCTCTATAAATTGGATTTTGGAAATTTTGCCATTGCTTGTCTCTTGCTACTTGATCGCATGCGCAGTTGGTATTCCGACTGCATGGCAGTCGATACTGGAAGGAAGGAGGGCTCTGACAGGGCTAAAGATATACGCGATTTCGACCTTCGCAAAGATAGCCTGCCAGCTCAGTTATCCTTTGGAGGCTATCGGGACATAGAATACGACACATTTATGTTTCGACTGTCGCTACAAGACAAGCAACAAGACAAGAAAACCGAGGGAGAGGGGTCCTCTCTGTCGTCAATTCTATCTATGACCCACTCGGCTCGGCAGTACCCGTACTGAATGGAAGACTTCTACTGCAACAACTAATCGCCTTGGGAACGAAGGAGACGGCTGGGACGACCCCCTCGCAGACGATTTGCTGTCACAGTTGAAGCGCTGGAGAGATTCACTATATTCCACCAGCGCCCTCCCCATCTCATAAAAAATGAACGGTCCCTAATGTACGGTGAATTTCGCGTAGTGAAATTCACCATACATTCTCTTTAATTTCTTGTCAGTGTTGTTAAAAGGTTCGCCGATGTATTTTTTAGATAACCCCCCAAATTTTCGCTGCTTACCAACTTCACTTGCTGTTGCCATTTCTGACATTTAAAAAGGGCTAACTGACATACAAATGGTGATAAAGGTCTAAGAAATGCAGAAAACAAAGAAGTCCCAAGTGGCCCACGGACAGCCCAAGTTGACGACTGGGCATACCCTCCCCCCGGGGACCCCTTGAGACGAAACGCTTACGTGCTCGACTCATGGTGAGTGGTCGCAAAGCCCTGATTTCCCCTGGGGTCCACAAGTTCGGATGTTGTGGCGGGATTTTGTTGCAATTTGGCTTTTATTGTTGAAATAGTCGGGCTTCCGGTCGCGTGGCGAGTCATTCAAATACGACTTACCCTGCCTTCAATCCTATGTTGTTCAGTTGTTGTTGGCATGGTGGAACTCCTGAACTGAAAATCATCCCTAAATTGCTTGCAACGGCCCCAGAATGTGCAAATGAAGACACAAGGAAGCAACAATTGAGGCAAGAAAACTTTACATATGCCATTTGCGCCAATTTACAACGATTTTACCAACACCATATTTATTCCCATACAAAAAGTCTTATAGGATCGACTCAATCACCCACATCGCTCTACCGGACTTAAGATAACTCTCAGCCTGGGCTGCCTGAGAGTGACAAATTTAAAAGAAAAGAAAAATATGGCGACACCAAAAACGCAACAGAAGTGTCCACAAAAAGTTTGAATTTTAGTTCGCAATATCCTAGTCTCTATACCATATAGCAAACTAAGAATTAGTGCTTTTGTTTATTTTAAGTTGCTTTTTCCAGCAGCGTTGATAGTTTTTCCATTCTACTCAAGAACCAGTATTTTAATAAACCAACCTTATTATTATTATTATTATTTAGCAAAGTCGCGACAAGGTCTAGTTATCATTGTCAGTATCAACAGAACAATTAATCAGTAGATCATTTTCAGTCACGAACAATGATGTGTTACAATTTTTATCTTATACCCTTTTAATTTCAACGATTTCTTTCTTTTGGGCTAAGATCTTCTCGTCAGTTTTCGCAGATTCATTTGTCGGTAAACGGCAATTCTATAACAACAACAATAATAATAATAATAATAATAATAATAATAGCAATAATAATAATAATAACAATATTAAATTAAAATTTATATAGCGCCTCTTTCTACAAGTTCAAAGGCGCTTTACACTTTTATGAAAGCTGGAATGCTGCACCAATTTTATTGCTTCAAAATACAGCCCCGTAGATTTTAACTCGAAACTTAGCTTCCAGGGTATTTTTGTTTTCAAAGTCTACCCCTCCCCGCAAAAGTTAAATATAGTCGGCCTCTCATTATATTGGCTATTAGATGAAAGTGTTCGAGAATGTCAGTTAATTGCATGGGCCGTCACACTTGACGAGTTCAAAAATGTTGTAACTTTTGTACTTAGTTTCGTGCACTTGTCTCAGCACCATCCCAGCCTGCGGAGCAACATTTTCAAGAAGAGCGACCCATTCAGACTTGTTGCGGCAGTCCGCTCCTCTCTTTAACGTCATGAAATGAATAGTCAGGAAGCCCATCTGATATCCGTTTGCGAGGGTGTTACTGCCGGTATCGCACGCTTCGGGGGGCACGGGTTCGATTATCAAAAGCCGCCCTTCTCCTTTGGGAAGTATTCGACTGCAGCCTTGAATCGTGGTTCTGATTTCGCTTTCGCCAAAAGAAGACAAAAACGTTTTTGCAGTTATAGTATCAACTTGCAAACTTTCTGGAAAAGGTTCCAGGACATTTCCGCTGACCACGGTCACGCGGTCTCTCAACGACGGCTGGCTTTCAAAGACGCAACCTGCCTCAAGCACGTGTTGCAGATCAAATAATATGCCATGAAGGTTTTCACAACCCGGTTGACTAAGAAGAGAAGCTAGAAAATTGCCATTCCCTCCTCCTATGTCCATTATCCGTCCACACGATGCCCAAGGATATACTGAGTAGAGATCTTCTCTCCCTCTCATTTCCATGGTGTGAGTAAGACTCTCCATTGCTAAACTATGGTTCGCATCGAACTCCCTTCGCCTTTCCGACCCTCCTACAATCCGTCCGTTGACCTCCACCAGCGCATTCGGTTTGGAAGAGGTTTCTTCGTTCCCTTTGTAGGTGTAAAGATTTAACCCATGGGCAAGCTCGAAGGCGGGTTGACCTGTCTTGACAGCCTGTGGAAGGTTTAGCGTTGAAAGCCAGTGTTCGTCGCTAACTCTATAGGCCACCCAATGGCCCATGCTGGCTCCCCTGTCTCGGCGGAGCATCTCCATGGCTCTGTTTGCAGTAAACCTTTTCCCTTCCATCTCTTTTCCTACCCCCCACTGAGCCATTACCCGCATGATCTTGTACAACTGGTCGCTGTCGCTGCAGCCCGCCATCTTGGCTATCTCATCAACACTCATGGCCGGTTTGTCGCCGGAATCACTGCAGACTATCTCTGGTATTCCGAGTTCCACGATAGTGCCCAGACAACGACTCTGCCACATTCCGTTTACCATCGAGAAAATGATATTCTCTTCTTTAAATTCGACGTCCGCTGATTCCCGCACTGAACCCATCTTGATTACTAAAAAGCTGCTTCTTTCACCTCAACCTAGCGTGAAAATCTGGGTGTTGGCACAATATAGGATCAAAGTCTGTAACCCAAGTTTTTCATTTCACGCTTTCGCAATCATCGGACAAACCTTGTATGGGACCTCGTGTCCTTTTGTTTTGTGTACCCCGTGCTCTGCACGAAATCAGTAAATAATAAATAAATAAATAAATAAATTCCATTGGCAAAGATCTATTCTCATGGCGGCTTTTGTTCAGGAGTTGTCAATCACTTTATTCTTGTGCATGTGAAACGAAACGTGCAACCTTTGTTTGACAGCAGAGCTCTTTTAAAATTTCAAACACTCCTGAACAAAAGAATAGAACTAATTTCCATAAAAATACATTTTAGGGACGTATCATTTATTACGGGGAGGGGGAGGGCTGGGGCTGGTCAGTTGCTGTTTGGGGTCACGAAAATATTTGTGAACCCCCCTTGTATGGTTGTCCATTTGTTTCAAAATTCTGACTTGATATACGGGCTTTTCATCCCGTGTAGTGACCATAAAGACGCGTGTATTCGGGTTATTTCTACTATAAACACGCGTATATACGGGCATTAAAGAAGCATATATTCGGTGTTAAACACGC
>JAOEHT020096862.1:0-12983 GCA_025448195.2 Parazoanthus atlanticus | reverse complement strand
TATTTGGAGGAATTTAAGCTTTTTGCCCCGGCAGTGTGGGCAACTTCCATCGATCACATCGCGCCTGTCATGGCGTGAAATAAACATGAAGGGCACTGGTAGTGGTAAAACCATCATAGGATGTCACACACCCACTCGCAACCCTGACCAACTACTGACTTGAAAACTAAATTGGGTACCAAGTTATTTTTTCGATGAAACTTGCTGGTGGATCAACTGAAGATCAGATTAGAAAAGTTTACAGTGTGTCAATATATATTTTGTTATCACAAAAACCGTTTGCAAACTACCAATAAAAACGGAAACACAACTGCACCAGAGCTCACAGCACTTCCCGTACATCTTTGATTACTACTAGTAATAATAATAATATCGGTACCTCAAATGCACTTTCAGAGCCCAATACAGAACATGATCACACAATATTCGAGAAAAGCAATAGTAAAACGAAATTTTAAGTAAAACTGTCAACTAACTAGAGAAAAAAGCTGTGTAAATTGAAGTTCGAACAAGTGTGTTTTAATATGTCAATCAGTTGTCCAATTATGTCCAAAAAATCAAACTGTATCCATCAGCAAGATATTATACATAAGCCAAAATACAGCGGAAAGTAACAGTTAATCTTGAAGACCTAGAAAGAAAGAAAGTTCCCTCCGTGAAAGTTTGACTTCAAACGCAGTGACAGTGTACATTATCAGAACATTTAACTGCTCCAAGTACTTGTACATTGTATTCGTATGCCAGCGTAACAGTATAATTTACTAATTAATATAACAAACTAATGAACTCTTGATGAGTTTGAAAATTGCTCGTACTGTATGGGCAAAACATTTGCCTCCAAAAATTTTGGGAACAATTTTCCACCTAATTCCAAAAGCTGATTTCATTGCTTACCTCTTGCAATGTTTTGCGAGATGGTTTACAGTAGTATCTGTAATGTCCAGACAAAAACTCAGCTTCAGGCTTGTCAAACTTCTACTGCAGTAATTTGCAAGGGCAACGACACTGAAAAACAAACCAGCAAAAAAATCTCAAAGAAGATCGTTTGGAAGGAGGAAATATCTAAAGTGAATTAAGAAAACCGGTTTTCTTGAAAACTACACTAGATATTGAACAATAAGTGTTGAAATATCAATTATGATTCGCAATCATGCGGGTTCCGTGGGCTGAGTACGCCACCAGCAAATACTGAAGTATTCTTTTGTCCCAGGAAAGTTTTGTAGCATTTTTTTTGTAGCTATTGACCCATCTCACGCTTTTTGAGTCAACTGAAAACCTGATGTTAACACTCTGTAAATGTCAGAGGTCAGAGTTAGTATATACCTGCTTCCTTCAGGAGCGGTGTTTGTGAGCTCATGCATCTTTGGTTAGTTCGTCTCGTGCGACTTGTGAGTCACCTTGTAGCAAGTCTAAAAATTCCCATACATTTTGTTTTAAATTTTCTGTTTTCAAAAACTTTATCAGTACCACAGTTTTCAGTATCAAATCCCAAATTTGACCTGCTGTTTCCATTTCTGGCATTTACAGAGTGCTAACATCAGGTTTTTAAAAGCGTGAGAAGGGTCCATTGGTACAGTACCCTTCAATCTTCACTAAAGGTACACAGACACTTACCTCTTGTGAGTGATACCAGTGGAGCTCAAGTCCAACACTTCCAGACTTTGGCAGCATTTTGCCAACGCCCGAACTCCAATGTCGGTGACATTTGCACAACCACAAAAATCCAGAGTTCTGAAAAAGTGAAATACTCTGTTGCTACATAATCATGTACCGGTGTAGCGGGTACAGTGCATCTGTGTTAATGGTTAGCAATCCGCTACCAAGTGCTGCAAGTGCTTCGCTCTAGAATTTATACTGCAGGAAACAATGTATTTTTCCAAAAACTATCTCAAACTGCTTATACCTAGCATAATTTACTAGGTATCTACTATAATTTATACACTATATAATATACTATAATTTTGCTAGCCTCGTCGATTATAGCTGATGCATGTACAAACAGTAGGCACAGTATTAGAAGAGCACTATTTTGAAGCTGCCTATATATAAGATACAGATCAACTGAAAAGTTTAAAACAAAAAATACTGGTGCAAATGCATGGAACTAAATTGACGAGTTTACAAGAAAGTCAATAATCGGAATTGCTGGATTTGCCTGACTGAAAACATATTATTTAGTTTCCACAGAGCTTTATCGTTAGTGTATGGCTAAAAAGAACTCTATTGGATTTTGGAAACTACGATAAACTTTAGTTTATCTACCACTTAAAATCACCACACAATTTTGGGAGTAAAATGGGTTTTATTAAACCATGCAATTGCCCTCCAAACCCTCAAAAATTGTGCTACTTTTAAACTCAAGCTACTTGCTATGTTACGTGATAGAATTGCTGCTGCGTATAAAACCTGTCTTTGAGGGGTTGTCTATGTACACAGTGTTCATAGGCATTGGATTTCCAAATCGCCTTGTCCTTGATCAGTTCTACTGGCACTCTGCAGCGCATGGCAAAGGTTGTGCTGCTTCACCTAACGGAGTCTAATCCTGCAGAGCAATGTTCTGATACAACTAAATAGTCTACATTGAGCTAGACAGTCATAACCAAAAAACTGCTTTCCTTTTAGTCCAAATTCAACATGATGGCAAGTTCAAACTGGCTCACCTTATCCGAGGCAGGTTAGTCGCAATCTCTGCCAGTGAGGTATTGGTAATGAGCGGGCAGTTTGCTAACACGAGACTTGTTAAGTGGGGGCAGTGACGAACAATCTTCTTCACTGACGCATCTCGAGTCTACATACGAAACATAGTTTAGCAAATGTGAATCCAATAATTGCGGACACTATAAGTATCCTTAAGAAATCCTAATAAATTGGAACCAAGTGTAAAATTTATGGGTTACAAACATCTATTGGCTCATTAAAAAGGCTGTGTGGACAGCGAATATTTGGACTCACAAGTGTGCTTAGGACTTTCTGAATAATAATAATAATAATAATAATAATAGTAATAGTAATAATTATTATTTCTTTATTTCGGAAAATAAAGAGCACCAGACATGCCCAATATACATGCATAAAAAATACGAGCCAAGCACTTCAAATAGCTTGGCTAAGCTGCCTCCCACTGTATCACGCAATTGACTTCATTTACAGACTCTTAAATGAGTTGTTGCAATTTTAATAACCAAAAGTCAGTTTATGGAGGCCTTGTTCAGCTTGCTGAAGTCCAGTCTGCCTGTTCCGAAGCTTTTTTTTGCAACCTGATCTGACATAGGAAAAGAAAACTCCCACCAACTCGGTTTGTTTTTGCCGGCTACTTTCTTGAAGAAAATAGAGAAAATACGTTATAGACTGAGGCCTATATTTTCGGCTTTCACACGAGTGTCACTAACCAGTTACTTTTAACATTCTACCACCTACTTTAAAGGTAACAGGCAACCCTGTCAACTGTACCTGTTTGCATCCTCTCAGGTCCAGGTTTTCGAGGTCAGTTTGGACAGACACCAGGGACCCAATGGCTGAATCTGTTATCTACAAGAGTAAAACAAAACTTCTTGAAGGCACTGTCAAATAGCAATATATGGAAATCATGTTATGAAGCTGTAACTGGAGGGCTTATAGAGGAAATTAATATGAATATATATTTCTGCAGAGGCCTTCTTTTCCGTTTGAACATCAAGCAGATATTCACACGATGTACAGCAAGCAAGATTAGGTATGTATGTATGTATGTATGTATTAAGTATGTACTGCACCTTGTAACACTGTCCAATGTTAAGCGTCTCCAGGTGAGTGCACGACTTTCCTATTAGAGATAACCCAGCAGGGGTGATGTTGAAACATCCAAACACTTCAAGAATGCGCAAACTGCGAGAAGAAAATATTGTTTTGTTATTATTACATTTAATTATATGATTTGAGACATTATCAAATTATCAAGAAAGAAGTTACACAAGTACTCTATACTGTAGCTATATAGATATAAGTGGAGAGTAGCAGAGAACCTAAAGTCTAACAATCAGTTTGTAATGTATCTGAATATATACAGGGTATTAAGAACCAACAGACTTAAAATTAGGAAATTACTTAGCTATCATTAGATATCAAATAAATAACAACACATCGCAGGCTAATTTGGAGAAAAGTAGATTCTTACACACTGATTGTTATTGTATTTGAGTAGTTGCCTCTCCCTAATTTGGAATCAGTGCATTTTGGGGTGGAATAAGAAAGAACAAAAATAATAGACAGGCAGAGGGACGTTATTGACAGAAGTACCGTTTGACACACTACACATAGTTAGATACTGAATTGTAAAACATATTACTGTCTCACTGATGTTGTTAAGTACTGTAGGCAAGCTGAGTCAGAAAGGTTTGTTTACTAGCTTTTAGCATTTAAAAATAGATGACTCTATTCAAAATAATGTCACATCAAAGTAACGAAATAAAACAAAAAAATGCCCAGGGTATACTTATTACAAAAAAAACATAATTATATATATATTTACCCTGCAATCTTAAGCCTGAGGAAATATTGACTGGAAATTGTGCAGATAAGCACCTGTTTTATTAGCACAAAACTGTGGTTATTAAATAAATATTTAGACAACCTGACTCGATACATACATGTATACATGACACTGTTTTTTTACTTTTCATGTGCTTACCTGTCTCCGTGTTTCTTGGCCACACACTTCAAGGAGGCATCTGTTATTGCTTGACAGCCATTCAAACAGAGGCACTCCAACCTACAGATTTAGGAAACCATTATATTGGGTAATTTAATTAATATAAGCAATTAAGGTGTGAACATCTAAAATAATGTGGCAAAAACACAAACATATTTAATTATAGCATATAATAAACAGGGTGGGGGAAGGTAAATCTTTAAAGTTCTATACAGGCAGGCTCTGCCCAGAGGCTCAACCCCTTGTGCTCTTGGGACAACTTAGGAGGGAAAATAGGACAAAATGTCCCACATCAATTGCGGTTCTCAAACAAGTTAAAAGAAACCTTAAGTAAACTCCTGTTGTATTTTAAAACTACAAAATTCTTTGGCAATTGATATAATATTGCCTGATTGACTTGTGTGAGGAAATAGCCTATTGTATCACAAACAAAAACTCGCATAGTGATAAACCTGTTTTAACAAAATACAAATATAAAACAGTACATATTTACAAAAACTGACTGGTTTATACATGTATACCATTTTTGCCTGAAATGGTACCCCTTTAACATAAATATACTAGAAAATTGTTTCTCTTATGGATGAATGGTACCCATTCATAAAAAGGTTTGTTATTTTCAGTAGCCCGTCGTATACTAATATTAATAAACAAATGCAAATATTTAAAAATAGCACACATGTACAATACTGACTTTCAGAAAATGAGCAGTGACGAAATCTAGGGTTGGTTGAGTTACATGTACCAGAAACACAGGTGTTTTTTTGCTTAGCATTAACATCTTAGACCTTTGCATTCAGTAATGAGATTTACCGTTCCACCTGCTCAGCCAATGCCTGCACTCCATTGTCACTGACGTTGCTCCAGCTGGCGTCAACAGATTTTAATTTAGCACATCGCGCTGCCACATGCAGCAGAATGGACTCGCCGATCAGCTCACCGCTGTTGCATCCACTAAAATCCAGCTCCTGTCAAAAACACATGTAGCCTGAATGTCACACAGGAAAAGTATTGAAAATATTAAAACCTAAATATTTTGATCACAAACAATCAGAGCTTCCGATAGGGTGAGGCAAGTGTTGGGGAATTGTGTGGCATTAGGAAGGGAAATTGTGCGATAAAAACAACTGATTGTGCAGAAAATTATGAATTCTTCTGCGTTAGTTTACTGTTAATTTAAGATGCTTTAAGGGCTGCATTGAATAAATTTATTACTGCACACCAAGCATAATAATTACTCACTGGAAGAAATATTATATTTTTCATTTATAAATAGTTCTCATTTTATACACTGTACGTTATATTCTTCAGTCAAGCATTTTTAACACTAGCTGCTGGCTCAGGAGATTGGGTGTGGCCTTACATAAAAGAATGCATAACCAGTACCTACAGATTTTCGACAGTGACCTTTAAAATAATTAAATGCGAACCTGTAGACTTGCACTGCAGCTCCTGAACAAGTGTCTGAGTCCCCCTGAAGAGACAGCTGTTCCATGACAATGGGATATGGTCAGACACACGGGGTGTCGCTCACCAATATTGATCAGCCAGTCATCACAGATTCTTTCAGACTTTCTCAAAACTATAACCTTCCCTGCATTTACAAACATACACAGTCATACTAGTTAATAAAGCCACAGTTTTATATTTCTTTTAGTTTACAGATCCTCCTACACCATAAAGTTTTCCTGTTTTGAAAAAAAATACTGGTAATTTTTATTTGCCTTCTTTTATCAGTATCAATTATTTTTCCTTTGATCCAACTTTTTTCTTTGACTTGCTGCTTCAAAATTTTCATTTCAGTTGTACATGCAGGTTATCAAATCAATTCTACATTAGTTCTACAGGTATATTTTGGCTGTTAAATAATATACAACAAATGTATGATTAAGACCAAAACAGCAAATACATATCAGATTCTAAAGAAATGACTGTAAACTTTATTTAATGTCTTTGCGCTGGGAGTGGTTGCCCACTGTCCCAAGCCAGTGGCTTATGTTTAATCACTCTATGGCACAGATTTTGGCGTGAAAGTCAATTTTGTGACTGAAGAAGGTTGCATCCGATTGAGAACAGATTCATCTTGCTAGTAAGTACCTTGGAGCATGAAAATGGGTCAAAAAGGAAATGATATATTTTAAAATTGTTTATTTGACTTGTTGCAGTTGTATTAAGTTTGCTGCATTTTATTTTTGTTTGATCTCCTTCTCCTTTCCTTACATTTTGTCAAAAAAGAAATTGTAAAAGTTTTATTCTTTTTAAATGAGGCCTTAAAGGCACATTAGAGAGTTCCCCTATATCAATATATTAACCTGTAATATATAAATGATACCGGCAACAGGAAGTGATGCAGATTTTTAATTTTGAAAAGGATATCATGTTAAACACTGATGTGTGCATACATGTATAACGTACACGTACAGTAGTAAAATTATTGAGGAACAATAAAAAGAATAGTATTTACAACTCACATAATGTTTCATCAGAAGCAATTCGATAGAACTGCTGACAGACTCTTGCACAAGAAGCTAAATCTTTATGAGTCAGATAACAAAAGATCTGTAGCATGATTTCATCAGGTAGACACAGGCATGGCAAGGGCTCACTCTCACGCTGAGAACGAATCTGAAAGAAAAGAATGTCAGAATCTGGCCTGTTTTTTAAAACAAGAACCTATTAATTCATGTAAGTCAATTCTTAAGGATTACTGTTACATGTACATGTGTAACTTGGTTGAGTTTCTGCAAAATATGTACATTAATTTTGAAATTTGTCTGGAATGGCTAGAATTGGAACAACTCATGACTTGTGAGGCATCTGAAACATGCCTCAGGCAATTTCAGGATTCTGTGAACAGACATGTGTATTATACTGTAGCAACAAGAATGTAACTATAAAGTTTCTAATTTTTAACTTCCTCTTACACTTGATAATGGTTTTTCCATGTGACATTAGCCTGGGTAACCACATCGTGCAATCCATGAAAACGACAGGTTTTGCCTGCTTTTCAAATGAAGCGAAATGAAGAACATAAATTGTACTGCAGCTACTTGACACTAATTAACATTCTATTCTTTGAAAGTTTCAACTCATGATCATTTGCTGAAAAATGCATTGACCATTTTTCAAAGTAGAACATAATACAGCACGTTTTTGTTCAATTTAGCTTCTGAAATACATGTAATTATTCTCAGTTGGTTCCTAAATTGAAATTTGCAAGTGCACTTAATTTCAACCATGCAGAGAAACTGGGTGTGTATGATTTAATACTTTCTTAAACATGATCTAATATTCAACTTACCAGTGTCAGGATGCGGTCATAATTAGCCAAATCTAAAATTTAATATGAAGATTAAAGTGTCAGATCAGAGGCACATTAATCTCTAAATCTAGCTGTAAAATATCTACAAAGTGGCTACGGTTGAACATTGTCTTATTTTGTACTTATATGCAAACTGATTGGTTCACTCTGTACAAACAGTAATCCTAAAACTTTGAAGTGCAAGTAAAATGTAAATTGCAGTACATTTAAGTGGCATAGTCCAGTTATGTACACATCTTTTGACAATAATTGGATGATATTATTACTTCTAAATCATGTACAGTAAATATGCAAGTTAATGTTTAAATAAAAATCTGGGAATTCTTTTTACAAAATTTGTTCTACTTAACCCTTTCAGCCCCAGCCAGTTTATCAGCATGTATCTTCTTACATTATCCATGAAAAATAGGTTTGGTTATAAGAATAAGGTAATTGTAAATATGTACAGCAAACTATTTAAGATGAAAAGCAACATTCTTACAACCTGTTTATAAGGAAACTATAGAGGTAGTTTAGGAGAATTTAGCAATATATCATTTGTTGTATTTGGGGCTGAAAGGGTTCAGTTCTTTTCCATTTTATTCTTGAATATTTGAGCCTACAAGTTGCCTGGTATATTTATAATACAAACCACTTAAGTCCAAAGGTGGCACGGCGGCCCTGTTTGTGGCACTCCTTGAAAGACTTCTGAGTTCCCAGTCCTGTCTTGGACAACCATCATCCTACAGAATAAACTGTTTTAATACTGACATACAGACTGTAACTACAATGTATAACCTGGGTATTTTCAGTAGAAATTCAAGTCTGTTCTTGCAGTTCACAAAGTGGTTCCACTACATATATCCCACAAATGAATCATAATACATGTACAGCATTTATATCATTTTAATTGTGCAGGACACCCATTGATAGCAGTTGTCTATAAATACAACTGGAGGGCTTACTCTGTTTTAACCTTTTCAGTCCCAAACGTGACAGATAATTTGCTAAATTCTCTTAACCTGTCTCGGTCGAGGACATACATGTACTTCCCTAAAAAAATTGGGAGGATTATGTGATTCATCTTTTAAAAAGAGTTTGCTATGTGTGATCAGCTACTAAATTATCATAACAAATAATTTGTTTTGTACTGATATTATAAGGAGAAGGAAGATGTTATTAAATGGGCTTTGGCTGAAAGGGTTAAATAAAAGGGTAAAATGTACCAGTATTCCAGCCCTCAGCTCTGGAAAAACCTCTTACGGAGCTTCTAAAATATTTGAGGAAAATGGCACAAATTTTCAATTTCTTTTTGTTGCTTTATACACAGATCACATGAAGTTCAATTGGACAAGGAGCCAGGCTTGATCTGGTTCAAATAACTGCTATCATTTTTTTACACATTAGTGTAAAAATATATTGCATAAAGTTTAAACAGTGTTCCAAGTTTCCTTAGCAACCAGTTAAGAAATATTATCACTTCATGTGGTTTAAGGGAACAACTAAAAAAGGGATATTTAGTGAACAAGTCCAGCAATTCTTTTCTTTTCTTCTTTTCATGTGTCTCATCCCTTTGATAACAAAGACTGCACTTAGAATCATAATTAAAATTTGCACACCACAAAACTTGAAAAAAAAACACCCAATGTATGTACATGTACTTCAGCTGCTTAATTCCAGTTTCCAAATTAATAGTTGTATTTCACAAAAAAAATATCTGCAACTGAATCAAGATAGGCAAAAGGTTTACCTTTGGTGTGGTGCTGTCAGTCCAGCCATTTCCTTTCTGTGAAGCAGCACTGTGAGGTCTCTTACTTGAGACTGACTCTTTGTGTCTACGTAACTCAACATCCCTCTGTCCAGCACTAGCTGTGGACTTTGTACTGTGAGTCTCTACTAACTTACTCGACTTCTGATTCTTAACTTTCTTGGGTCTCTGAACATCAGCACTGCCATGCGATGACCCTCCACTCAGAGTTCTCCTTCGAGACGCCGATCTCCGCCTTGAATTCTTGTTGTTTGTAACTTGGCCTTTTTTATGTAGAGCTGACAAATCTGAAGAAGACCTTACTTTCCTTACTAGTGAATCATCCAAATTTGTTGGGATTTTTTTATTCTTGTTTAACTCTACCTTATCCTCTAGAGAGGAGGGTTTAGAAAGCTCGTTTGGATTAAACGTGCTCCATGCAATACTGGATTTTAACCAGCGACGTTTGTATCCCACAGGGCTTGAAGAGTACTTATCGTCATCAAAGCTCTCTGAGCAAGTTGCTTGAATTGATAGGTTTTCTATACAGTTCTGTAAATTCCTTTGTTCTTCATTCATTTTCTTTATGTCAGGCTTAATTCTACCGAGAATGCACAAAGTCTTCTTGTTAGTGTCACACGTTTCCATAACATTCTTGGCAGCATGACCCTGTTTCTCATAATGTGCTTGTTGTTCGGCTGTTATGAATGAAGCCTTGACCTTGACAAGTGCAACACCACATTCAATGCACCAATTTGCAGCTCTACTGTTGACTTCTTGGCAGTGTGGGCACACTTTGGCCTTTAGAGCTCCAACTTCCGAGGTAATTCCTCGACAAACTTCATGAGCTGTGTTTTCTGCCAATGAGACTGGCTCATTGCCACAAAGTAAAATGTCTTCATCAAGGTTAAACACACCACTGGTCATGTCACTATAACAAACCGGATATCCTGCTCCGATTGGCTCCTTAATTGATGTTTCCAAAAAAAGATTCTCTTTCAATTGATCTTCATAATCAGAATTATCACTGCTATGCTGACTGAACTCATTACTATTTTCTTCAAATGATTGTGCCAGAGTTTTTAATTCTTTACATTCTGATATTGTTATTGGCAAAGTGGATCTCCTTGGAGTAGAAATACCTGAAGTCACATTACCATTGGTCACATTTTTATTCTGTGATTTATTTGTGTTTATGTACTCTGTTAGCTCTGAAAGAATCTTTTCCTTTCCCCTTTTGTCCTTTGCCTTGTTTTTGATGTCTTCATGGTTCAAAGACTTTGATACTGCAGCTGAATCTAAGGTGTTTATGCTTGGTTTCCTTCCTGTTGCTGGGCTGATATCCAAGTTACTCACATAATGACTTGAGGAGCAGAGATTGTCATCAGAATATGTTCTGCTCCCTTTTACACCTGTTTCTCTAATCCTGCTTCTCTTCATAGCAAAATTTATCAGACTCCCTTCGGAGTCTGACTGATTGTCAAATCCATTATAAAGTGGGCCTTTAATCTGTGGTGCAGGAGGGCTGCTTGGTTTAAGCCTAGTTTGCCTCCCTTTGTTTATGTCCTGTGTAACTTTTTTAAGTGAGAGATTCAAAAGTGCTTCTTCCACACCAGGCTCAGAGATTCCAAATAACATCTCTTCCTCCATTTTGCTAAAGCCGTTTGCATTGTGATTAACTCTATCAAATTTTCCACAATCCATTTTTGTTTTGTGACTTTTTGAAGCACCAGCCATAATGGATGTGTCAAATAGTGATGAGCTGCCACTTGCATCACCACTGGCATTGGTGTGACTGTGGCCATTGAATGAGCAATTATAATCAAGCACACTGGTGCTTGTCACAGGAAGGTATGATTTAAGATCCACTTGTCCTGTTAGTACAGAATCCTTGAGTCCCCACAGGTCCAAACGAAACTCATCCTCCTCATCTTTCAAAGGTTGAGATGGCATTTTACCAAACCACTGCTTCCGTTCTGAACCTGTCTCGTCACGTACATTTATTTCACGGTGCTTAGGCGAACTTCCAGTACCATATTTAGTCTGTTTCTGACATTCAGGAGCTTTCAAAACATTTTTGTTTCTATCCAAAATACTGATACTTGAAAAGCTACATAACTGAACATTTGAATCACTTTCATTCTTTGGCCGAGGATTGAAATATTGCAACCGTTTTTGACGCAGATATTCTGGATCAGGGCGAGGAGTCTTAATCTTTCCTTCCTGCAAACCACGAACACCACTTCCAGTCTCTTCTCCAAGATTATCTGAGCCACAAAAGATCGCTGAAGTTTGTGGACGATTTCCTTTACTGTTTATCGCTGAACCGATTAAAGTTGCTTTCTCATTAAAATCTCTGATTGATTCAGTGTCGTTAGTAAACTCAAAGTCGCGATGATTCGAATGAAGCGAGCTGGAACGGGGTTTGTCGATCTTCTCTCCAAAACATCCGGATTTCTCATGATTACTGCGTAATACCTCACAATAATCTACTGCGTCAAGACTCTCATAAGGTCTATAATCGAGAATGACACCATTTTCGGTTTCCTCTGAACTTGACAATTTGTCAAGTGTTGTTCCTGGTGTTGTTGTGTCATGTTCGCAACGAGAACTAACTTGGGCTAAGATGGAAGATTCAAATTTTCGGATCCAACGAGTTGCCAGATCCCTAGCTTCATCCTCACTAACAGTTTCCATTTGTCGGATTTTGAAGTCATCGATAAACACAATTTGAGGGAAAAACCTGGAACAAGTGGACCAAAAAGTTCTGCAAAAAATGTTAAAATGGCGGTTTGTTGGCATGGACACTGCGCATGTGCAAACATGGCAGACTGCTGACCGATATCCTCGGAGCCCCAAGGCGGTCCGAAATGCAATCAATCAAGGCGCCCAAGCACTTGGTACTAACATTTTTCACGTTTCGTGTATGTCCTTCACAAACTGTCAAGAAAGCCAATCCCTTTCGTCGATTTCAAAAACTGATTCGCTTAAAAGCCAATTCATAAGGAAAAACATCAATTGGAAAAAAATTCAAATTTCAGGTCCCATTTTGCATCAGCCGGTGAACTTTTTTTGGTTGAATAGCCAATTTTGTAGGACATAGTTGGACAAGGATTGACGGCCAAACAACTTTTCTTAAGAAAGACAAACTAAACTTAGTGAAGTGTTTCCAACAACAACAACAACAACAACAACAACAATTTTATTGCGCTCTTGTGATTATTACAGTATTAATACATTTATTGGCA